>OX352772.1:217650447-217652947 GCA_947095535.1 Poecilobothrus nobilitatus
GTCCTCTTCGACCGCTCCCTCGCCTCCTGATCCCACCGAGCCTGCCACCTTGCCAACGTGCGTGACCTCTATGTCTTGACTACTGCCAGGTCACTTTCCCCCCACCAGTTGTACACCGATTGCCGCTCCTGTGCCAATAGCGCAATCGGTGTAGCGCCAGCATTCACCAGGACAGCCGGCTCAGAGACTGTCCTGTAGGCAGACGCCACCCTCAGGGCTGCCCTCCTTTGTACCTGGCCCAGCCTCTTCCTGTACATTTCCTTGGCAAGAGCATGTGCCCACACCTCGGATCCGTACAGCAAGACTGACGGGACCGATGACATAAGGAGCCTCCTCTTCCCGGCTCTGGGTCCTCCCACGTTGGCCATCAGCCGGATCAGCGATGTTACGCCGCTGCTGCCTTGTCCACGGTCGCCCGAATCTGCTCGAAGATCTTGAGGCTACAATCCACTGGACCTCCGAGGTATTTTACCGCCGGCTTCGACATGACTGTCACCTCCCCAACCTGCAGCGGAAGGACAGTGGTTATCCTCCTCCTAGTGAGGACCACGATCTCCGTTTTGCTTAGAGCCAGAGACAGCCCTCGCTCTGCCATCCATGCACCGATGCGCCGCATGGCTTTGTTGAGCTTGAGCTGCGCCAGCTCCACGCTCCTTGCCTCAACGAGCAGTGCCACGTCGTCCGCATACCCAACGAGAATTGTCTCGTCGGGCATGCCCAAACGCAGCAAGCCATCATAGGCAGCGTTCCAGAGATCTGGTCCGAGGACAGACCCCTGCGCCGCGCCTGCGGTAACCACCATGCTCCTTGCCGCCTGCGAAGTTTCGTACGTCAGAGTCCGGTCGGCCAGGTAATCGTCCATCATCTGGAGAAGGTATTCCGGAACCCGGAAGTCGTCCTCCAGTGCTCTGATGACGTCCACCCATCTGAGAATGTTAAAAGCATTTCTCACATCGAGCGTCACCAAGAGGACACCAAGAGGAAGCTCGGGGTCTCCCTTCCCCTTGCCAATCAGAACAAGAAGCGCTGTCTTCGAGCGAGCAGGGAAGACTCCCGCTGAAAGACACGCATTGTACATATTCAGCAAGACCTCAGGCCCAGCACTTAACACTAGCTTCCATATTTCCCGCGGTACTCCATCCGGTCCGGGTGCTCTCCTTGCCTTGAGAGAGCAGACAGCGGTTTCCAGCTCCCCCACGGAGAAGTAGACAATCTCATCCCGGGAGTCCGCACTCCTTCCCATCCGCGCCGGGTGCGCAGGAAATAGTCCGTGGACTATTCTCTCCGTGGAAGCAGCATCCATGGGGGCGGCACCACCTCTCATGCCAAGTTTTTGTGTTACGATTTTGTGACCCAAACCCCATGGATCTGTCTCGACATCCTCCCTCAGCTTCCTTAGACACCGAGCCTTACTACCACTGATGGCCCGGCGAAGCAACTTCTTCTTGGCCTTGTGGTCGGCAGACCAACGGGCAATCTCATCCCGGCCTCTACCGCGCTGCAACTTGCGCCGAAGCCTTAAACATTCACGCCTCAACTCCGAGATTTCATGAGTCCACCAGTATACCGGTCTTTACCCGTGACGAGGCCCTCTGCGGGGTATAGAAGCCCCGCACGCCTCCAATACCGTCCTCATGGTAGAGTCGACGATTTCCTCGCACCGGCTCCGGTTCCCTCGGACAGCTGCCATGGGTGCCACTACTTCCCATGAAACTGAGCGGGCCAACTAAGCCTCGTCAACACTACTCATGGCCTAGGGGGAGCGACCAGCGGTCACCGCTTGCCGCGGTTGGCCTTCGTGCAACTCGAATACGATATACTGATGGTCAATGCCCGTATAGTCCTCGATCACATGCCAGTTCCGAAGAAAGGGGGCGAGCTGCTCGGATGCAAAGGAGACATCTGGAACGGTTTCCGAATATCCTGATCGTCTAAAGGTGGACACGCGGCCGGTGTTTAAAACGAGTAAACCCGTTCTAGCCGCCATTTCCAAAACGTGACCACCTCTAGCGTCCGGATAATTTATCCCCCATTCCAAAGCCTTAGCATTGAAATCGCCACCCACCACCAGGCCCCCAGAAGCACCAAGGATCATGCCTCCAAGATCGCCCACTTTCTCCATGAATTCGCTAATGAATTCGTTGGGGGTGGGGTACACGCTAACGAAAGTTGCCTCCCTACACCTAACCCAGACGAAGCCCCGCCCACGTCCGTGCTCCTTCACCGGAAGTTTCGCCACATCCGGGATCCATATCGCTGCTGTCCCCAGGTCATCTGGGTACCATGACTATGCTGCTCACTAATGTGCAGTAGGTTAATACCCTTCGCTCTGGCCATCTGACGGAGAAGATCACTAGCAACCCGACTCCTATTCAGGTTGGCCTGCAGGATTTTAATCATCTTGATTCCCTCCCCTTCTGCAGTGCCGTCCTGAAGACCTTGCATTGCCCCGTTCCTGCTGTGTGGTTTAGATCTTCAGCCTTACACCCCGCATCGAAGC
>OX352772.1:217655447-217670447 GCA_947095535.1 Poecilobothrus nobilitatus
TAAGTATAATAATAATAATAATAATATTAATAATAATAATAATACTAATAATAATTGTTCCGTCGGCGCATTACATGGATTCACCTACAATTGAAAATAAGAAAACACAAAGAAACACATCAACAAAATATTTAAATTTATACTTATCTGAAATATGGGAGTTGAATCGTCACCATGTCACCGAGTCACCAAGTCATCTCTCACCAACAATAATGTATAATGTATTAATATTATTCTGTAATATAATAATATAATTTAGTATTTTATTTATTACTTACATATTATTATGTGTTTATTGTTTACTTACCTTAAATGTATGTGACAAATATTGTTATGTCACATATTAGTTCTCAATAATTACTTTTTATTCAATAATATTTCATTTCTATTGTTTCACTTAGTTAAATATTAAAATTGAATTATAGAAATAAATTATTAAATTATATTTATATTAAATCTAATAGATGGCTCTGATCCATAATCATAGAATATTATTATAGAACATAATGTTAATTATTTCTGTACACTTAAAACTTATAATGTTAATTATTTCTGTAAACTTCAACTGGAATATGAAACTTTAAATAATTGTATATAAAAATGTAAACTGTTAAAACAGATGCTATTAATTATATTTTTTTTTTCTTATGTACTTTGTATTATGTACTTTGAAATGATTTAAATTTTAAACAAAAGTCATTGTCCTCGAACGGTTATATTTTAAACAAGTTGTAAAGATAAGTTTAATGTTAGATTGTTTTAGAATTTTTTATTTCAATCGTTGATTAACGTTCGAAAGAAAAACATGTAAATTGTAATTCAGAAATCTAAAAAAAAATAAAGTTTTTTAATTACGTTTAAAAACATTTGGTCCTTCGAACTGGATCTCTGAATATAATGAATATTGTGAAGGTGATATTTCAAAGTGCGATATTTTAAACCGTCTATTCTAACACAGAATAATGTTTATAATAAAATAAAAAAAAACTTGTGATTTAAGGTAAAAGTGTGATATTTTAAACCGTCTATTCTAACACAGAATAACGTTTAAAATAAAATAAAAAAAAACTTGTGATTTAAGGTAAAAAGTGTGATATTTTAAACCGTCTATTCTAACATAGAATAACGTTTAAAATAAAATAAAATAAATAAAAAAAATTTTTAAAAAAACAGCTTTTTTGAACTAAAAAGTAGAAAATAAATTTTGAATAACAAATTTTTCTGTAATTTTCTAAACTATAATTGTTACAATCGAGATTTCTTTGAAAAAGTTTATTTCAATATGTCAAATATATATATAAATATAAGTATATATAAGTTTTAAAGTCTGTGAAATTAATATAAAAGCTGGAAGCAAAATTTAAAAATATAAGTTTATAGTTATGCGTTTGTTTCCTCCAGCTTTTATTTTAATTTCACAAACTTTAAAACTTATATATACTTATATTTATATATATATTTGACATATTGAAATAAACTTTTTCAATGAAATCTCGATTGTAACAATTATAGTTTAGAAAATTACAGAAAAATTTGCTATTAAAAATTGATTTTCTACTTTTTAGTTCAAAAAAGCTGTTTTTTTAAAAATTTTTTTTATTTATTTTATTTTATTCTTTTTAGTAACGACAAATATAAGTATTGAATTGATATTTTTTTTTTTCCTTGTTTAATTTTGAATTTTTACAGTTGCTCTTACAGTCTATAATTATATTATTACCTGTTATAATATAGAATATATTGAATTTTTTTATTATTAATTTATTGTGGCAAAATTTTTAAAAAATTAAGAAAACGTTGCATAGCTAAATTCAAAATTTAAATAAAAATATTGCAATTTTATAATGTTCTTTATTTCCACTTAAAAACGCGACCCTTTAAAAACTTTGATTTATATACTGCCTTGTTTTTTCTTTCTTTTATAGCATGACATTTTAATATTTTTTTTTTCTATCTGTTATATGTGTAAGTATCAGATGTGCACATATACATAAGAAATAGCCTTTAAAAATATTTAAAAAACAATCAAAGTAACATTTTTTGTTCTCTTTTTTTCTATTCGTTTTTATTTTTCTTCCAGTATTACATTTTACTTTTTTTCTGTTATTTAGGTACGCTAAGAACTTATTTTTTGTTTAATATTAAATTTATGCATACAGTCTATTTAAAAAATAGAAATTATTAGCTATAGAACCTTCTGAATTTTTTTTTTGTTCGTTTATGTTAACCGTCCATTCATATGCAAACATAAAATTTTTTTTTTCGTTTGTTTACCGTCCATTCATATAAATATAATTGTTGGCATTAAAAAATAATGAATCTATAACTACACACATTATATACTGATATATTCATTCATATACATATTATAGTAGTATGGCTACTATATAATGATCTGAACTTCTGATTGTTGTATTATATATGTTGGCAAGATTTTTAAAAAATTAAGGAAACATTGTATAGCAAAATTAAAAATTTAAATAAAATTGTTATTGCAATTTTATAATGTTCTTTATTTCCACTTAAAAATGCGACCCTTTAAACACTTTGATTCATACACTGCCTTGTTTTTTCTTTCTTTTCATAACATAACATTTTAATATTGTTTTTTTTATCTGTTATGTACGGAAATATCAAACGTATGTTTCTTTCTTTTAAAATCATAACATTTTAATAGTACTTTTTTCTATCTGTTATGTAGGTAAATATCATATGTACACATATACTATTTCTTATGTAAAATAGTATATATACTATTTTACATAATAAAATATACTATTTCTTATGTCTATTTCTTATGACTTTAAAAATATTTAAAAACAATCAAAGTAACATTTTTTGTTCTCTTTTTTTTCTATTCGTTTTTATTTTTCTTCCAGTATTACATTTTCCTTTTTTTTTGTTTTCTGTTATTTAGGTACGCTAAGTATTTCTTTTTTTTTTAAATGTTTAATTTATACCTGCATTCTATTTAAAAAATATAAATTATAACCTATAGAACATTCTGAATTTTTTTTTGTTCGTTTATATTTACCGTCCATTCATATGCATACATAAATTTTTTTTTTATTCGTTTAATTTTACCGTCCATTCATATAAATATAACTGTTGCTTACATATTAAAAAATAATAAATCTATAACTACATACATAAATAGCCATATATTCATTTATATACATATGTATCTATATTATGAGCTGTACTTCTCAGTGTTGCATTATATCATAATGCGGCAAAATTTTTGAAAAATTAAGAAAACGTTGCATAGCTAAATTCAAAATTTAAATAAAAATATTGCAATTTTATAATGTTCTTTATTTCCACTTAAAATGCGACCCTTTAAAAACTTTGATTCATACATTGCCTTGTTTTTTCTTTCTTTTCATAACATAACATTTTAATATTTTTTTTTTTTATCTGTTATGTACGGAAATATCAAACGTATGTTTCTTTCTTTTAAAATCATAACATTTTAATAGTTCTTTTTTTCTATCTATTATGTAGGTAAATATCATATGTGCACATATACTATTTCTTATGTAAAATAGTATATATACTATTTTACATAAAATATACTATTTCTTATGTCTATTTCTTATGACTTTAAAAATATTTAGAAACAATCAAAGTAACATTTTCTGTTCTCTTTTTTTTCTATTCGTTTTTATTTTTCTTCCAGTATTACATTTTCTTTTTTTTTAAATGTTTAATTTATACATGCATTCTATTTAAAAAATAGAAATTATTAGCTATAGAACATTCTGAATTTTTTTTTTGTTCGTTTATGTTAACCGTCCATTCATATAAATATAACTGTTGCATACATATTAAAAAATAATAAATCGATGAATCAACTAAATAATAATAGTTGGGAATTTGGGAATTTGGGAATTTGGTGTGACTGCGTTAGCAGGTTTTTAATAGTACAGCACACATAAAAATATGCATACCATTTTTGTACATGTTTGTACCTACATATGTATGTAGTAAAAAAATTTGGTTTTAAAAGTATGTAATTGAGAATATATTAAATTGCTTACTTCTAAATGCTAATATTTTTGAATTAAAAAACACGTATCTATATAAATATTATAATTAAACACATTGCTTTTATAAATAAAAATGTATACTAAAAATCAATTGATTTGATGAAAAAAAACTTAAATTTAACACTTGCTTACTAAATTTTAAGTAAATGAATATTAATTTTACACTGTGTTCTCAAGTGCGGCACATTAATTTGTTTACACATTCATATCTTTCAAATTCATCGCTTTCAAACCAAAAATATTTTCGAAGCACATACATATTATTACATATTTTTAAGTATGTACCTATGTATATGTACGCTTAAAATACAATAGCTACATAAAAAACAATAGTCTTTTATAGAAAAAAAAAACATTTATGGATTACGTATACGTATTGGTATTGGTGTTGGTGAGTTTAGTAAATTTAGATAAAATATTTTATTTTGGTTTTGTAATAATTCTGTTAAAAATTCTGTTATATCTTTGTATGAAAATTTAATTTTGAAATTAAGCTAATTTCTCCAATGTTTTTCGATATTATTATTTTAAAATCATGTATTGTCATCGGGATCTGATCTAATGAAGAAAATTTCAAGTCTCTAGCTCAACGGGAAGTGTGTTTAAAATGGCTTCTAAGATTCCATCCTTTACCCAACCAAGTTAATAAAAAGCTGTTAATAAAACCTTGTGATAGTAAAATTTTTATGCCAGAATATTTTAAGTAAAACATTTTGAAAAACTTGTGGTTTAAAATAAAGGGATAAAGAACTTGTGATTTACATTAAAGAGTGTGATATTTTAAACCGTCTATTCTAACACAGAATAACGTTTAAAATAAAATAAAATCTTGTGATTTTAAAACCGCATATTCTAACACAGAATAGCGTTTAAAATAAAATAAAGATAACTGGTGATTTCAAAATTTCCGTCACAGAATATTTTAAAAAATAAAAGAAGAAAAAAACCCAATTTGAAAATTAAATAAAAAAAAAAAACCTATGATTTTAAGTGCTTCTGCTTTAAAAAAGAATTAACCTTTTTTTGAATATAAATCAAAATTGTGTTTGAAATTGGAAAAAAAATTTTTGATCAAAAAAAAAAAAAAACAAAGAGAGTGTGTGATTAATAAAAAAATTACTTTGAACTAAAACTATTATAAACTTATAAACTTATAAACTATCTGAACTTATAAACTTACATAATAATAATATATAACAATAATTATTTATAAGTAATAATATAAAAACTAGATTTTAAACCGCGCGCGCGGTAAAACAAACGGACTCGCGAACAGTAAAGGGCAGCATCAGGTCAGATTGGTAAGTGTATTGTTGAATTTTCAGTTCTAAAAAAAAAAAAAAAATATTTTTTGTATTAAACATTAGAAATTTTCATCTTGAATATATTAAATTATTAAGCTAAAAGATATTATATCAAATTACCAATAAAATTATAAAAAAAAAAAGGAATCAATCATAATTTAAATTCATTACATTATACAAATACATTATTAAGTTAAAATCTATTATATTTATTACGTTATTATATTCTATTATATTCTCTATTATATTCAAATTCATTATAAAAAATGGGCGACGCAAAAAGAATAGAGCAAATGATCGTCAAACAAAAGGTTCAAAAAATGCTAATGGAAAAATTCATAACTAACTATAAGAAAGATGGGTCAGTGAGGAAAACGAGACCATACTACGAAAAAAAATTAAAGGATTTCCAGACTATGTGGGACGCTTTCGAAGAGGGTCACAGATCCATTCTATTCTTCAGTGTGAGCGAAGAACTATAAATTAACCATGAATATATTGCGAATGACGTGCATGAGGAGATACAGAGTTTTTTTGACAACAATTATCATGCCATGTTGGAGAAATACCAAGAGGAGGTGAAGAGAGATACGACTTCTGTCGAAAAGTTTTTTTGACAACAATTATCATGCCATGTTGGAGAAATACCAAGAGGAGGTGAAGAGAGACACGACTTCTGTCGAAACTCCAGTAACCATAGCAAACATATCGAAGGAGAATCGCAAATACATTGATAGCGGAATTCAACTTCCAAAAATTTCATTTGAAAAATTTGGTGGGGACTACACGAAATGGCCAACTTTCCATGATCTATTCACAACAATGATACATAATAATGAATCGCTATCGGATGTACAAAAACTTCAATATCTGAAAGTACAGCTAATCGGTGAACCTGAGCAATTACTTCGTCATTTTCAGGTTACCGAAAGGAATTATACGGCTGCATGGGAATTGTTGATGGAGAGATATGATAATAAGAGGGTGCTCGTCAACAATCAACTAAAGAGGCTTTTGAACCACAACACGACCATCAATGAGAATGCACAGGGCATTAAGGGGTTGTTGGATACAACATCTGAATGTTTACAAGCTTTAAATAATTTAGATATAAACACAGACACATGGGATCCAATAGTCACGTTTATTGCCAAAGATTGCCGCAAGCAACTCATCAGTTATGGGAACAAGAAATAAGCAAAACTAAAACAATTACCAGCCTTAAGACGTTAAAGAAATTTTTAGAAGCCAGATTTAGAGCGTTGCAAGTTGTAAATGCAAGAGGACCAATAAAAGCAGAATTCAAAAATACAAATAGTAATACCAAAGTTAAACCAACAATCAAGAATTTCCATTTACAAACAAATTCGATGTGCTCGTTGTGCAATGGCCACCATGTTATAAGAAGATGTCAAAAATTTTTAGCATTAAATCCTGCAAAACGGTCAGAAATTGTACGAGAAAAACGACTATGTTTAAATTGTTTGGGAGCTGGGCATATGCTGAAAGACTGTTCAAGTCAGCATACATGTGTTCATTGTAACAAGCGTCATCACACCCTCATCCACTTCAAAATTAATAATGTTATAGTGGACAATCATTCCAATGGTGGCACCAGAGCAGTCTCCAGTCCTTCCACATCACGTCAAAATGACACAGTTATAGCGACAAACCACATATTAAATGTTGATAGTCCAGAATTTATACCGTCAGCTCATCACAATCGCACAAATGACAATAACTCATTTGGGTATAAAGGTCGAGCTTATCAAATTCTACTTGCAACAGCATTATTAGAATTCTAAGCCCAACCGGAGAAGAAGGGGTAGTGAGAGCCCTGATAGATCAAGGATCACAGGCTTCATTCATAACAGAGAAGGTGGTTCAAAGGTATAGATTAACAAAGGAAGCAATCAACGCTACAATCCAAAGTATTGGTCGAGAAAAAGTACACTCTGCCAAGTCACATGTTAGATTTACTTTGAAATCTCTTCATCAAGATATTGACATCAATGTGGAAGGTTTGGTACTACCGAAGCTTACAAATTTGTTACCTCAAACTGATATACAAAATAGACAAACACATAGAAACAAATAGAAGGTTTAGAACTAGCTGATCCGAAGTTTTACGAACCCGGTTAGATCGATGTACTTTTGGGTGCTGACGTGTTCAGTCAAATTTTGTTAGAAGGTTTGATGAAGGGGGAACCAGGTATGCCGATCGCACAGCAAACCATATTTTGTTGGATTTTATCAGGCAAGAATCATGAATCCGCACCACAAAAAGTAACCATAAGGAATTTTCATTTATCCTTAAATCTAGAAAAGCAGCTAAAATCTTTTTGGGAGGTGGAAGAAGTGCAAAACACTGTTTTGCAAACAGAAGAAGAGAAAGAATGTGAAAGGATATATACCGAAACAACAACGCGGCGTGCAGATGGTACTTATGAAGTTCAGCAACCATTTAGAACAACGACACATAGTGACTTTTTAGGTCCATCTAGAAACATAGCGCTACAAAGGCTATAGCAATTAGAAAAGCGTTTTAAAAATAATGTAGAGTTGAAATCAGAATATATTAAATGTATCAATGAGTACAAAACATTGGGTCACATGAGTCTAGTTGATCCAGAAGAGTTCTTTCAAAACAGTGGGCCAAACATCTTGTCGTATAAAACCAGCTACCTGCCTCATCACGGGGTTATTAAAGAGACGAGTACCACAACAAAACTTCGTGTAGTATTCGATGCTTCTAGAGCGACAAAAAGTGGCAAGTCCTTAAATGACATGTTGTTAAAAGGACCAACGATTCAAGATGAGTTGTTGACAATATTGATCAGATGGCGAAAACATCGAGTTGCTTTCACGGCCGACATCGAAAAGATGTATCGTCAAATATGGATAAAGAATGGGCACACGGAATATCAGAGAATAGTGTGGAGGGAAGATCCATCCCTTCCAATTCGAGATTACAAATTATTAACAGTAACGTTTGGCACAAAAAGTGCACCATTCTTAGCAGTGAAAACTCAAAAAAAACTGGCACATGATGAAATGGATAATTTTCCTGTAGGATGCAGAATCATAAACAATGACTTTTACGTCGATGATCTGTTGTCGGGAGCAGATGACGTTGAAACAGCATTACAGGCTCAACAACAGATCGTAAGCGCCACAAGATCGGCAGGATTCTCATTACGAAAATGGATGTCTAATAGTAACAAATTATTGCGATCATTGCCACTAGAAGATTGCGAAAAATTACTTCCAGATCAAAACAATGACGCAGAGACTACTCGAACTTTGGGTATACATTGGAATCCAAAGAACGATTCTTGTGGATATTCCATCAACCTTGAAGAGGCTCCTGTGACTTGGACTAAAAGAAGCATATTATCACAAATCGCAAAGTTATTTGATCCTATGGGATGGTTAGCCCCAATTATCATATCGGCTAAAATTATCATGCAAAGGTTATGGCTATCAGGGTTACAATGGGATGATGAAGTAACAGCTGATTTAAGAAGGGAATGGATTAAATACTTTCAAAATTTAGAGAAAATTAAATTTAAATTAAAATTAAAATTCTGAATTTCCATTAAAATATGGATCGGATATTCCGAAAAAGATACAGCTATTGAGTTACATGTCTTTTCAGACGCTTCTACAAAGGGTTACGCAGCTGTCGTGTATATGAATACGACAGATTCTAATGCCACAAGATCAACATCGATTATCATTTCTAAGACAAAGGTTGCACCAATAAAGACCATATCGTTGCCACGACTTGAATTATGCGCTGCCGTGTTAGGAGCCAAACTCTTAAAATATACTCTACAGGCTCTACGAATATCACAACCAATAAAATTATTTGGATGGACAGATTCCGAAATTGTACTCGCATGGCTTGAAAATCACCCAACAAAATGGACAACGTTCGTCGCCAACAGGGTTTCACACATTCACGAGCTGGTTGGTCAAAATATTTGGAATCATCTACCGACAAAACAAAATCCCGCAGACGTCGCGTCAAGAGGTTTATGTCCATCTGAACTTGAAAACCATCCCTTATGGTGGCATGGTCCAGACTGGCTAATGAAATCATACACACATTGGCCAAATAAGAGGGAAGCCCATACCAGCCTTCAACAAAGAAAGCTTCAGGTAAACCTTGTATTACCAACATTGAATAACGATATAATCGAGAACCAATTTTCGTCATATACAAAATTAATTCGCGTGCTAGCATACTGTCACCGATTCATTGCAAATTGTAAACTCAAAGAGAAAGATCGGAGAGAAACCCACTATTTAAAATCAAATGAGATTAGGCAGGCGTTCAAACATTTAATAAAGCGGGCCCAACAAAGGACATTTGCAAGAGAGGTAGCTATGTGTAAACGAAATGATAATTTTAAAAAGGGTACTTTAATAAAATTAAATCCGATTTTAGATCAAGAAGATATCTTACGAGTGGGCGGTCGTCTTAAGTTTTCAGAACTTCCGTATTCAGAAAAACATCCAATCATTTTATGCGACAAAGATATTTTCACAAAATTATTAATTAAAAAGGTTCATAAAGAGTGTCTACATGGTGGACCACAACTGATGATGTCCATACTAAGAAAACAATTTTGGATTATTAATGCTCGGAATACGATCCGTTTTCAAATATACAAATGCATTCCGTGCTTTAAACAAAGGGCTGAAACACGAACTCAACTAATGGGCGAGTTACCAAAAAGGCGAGTACAGATGGGCAGAGCATTCCTACATTCTGGTTTAGATTATTGTGGCCCATTCGAGTTGAAAACCCACAAAGGAAGAGGTGCTAAACGGTATAAGTCATATGTTGCCTTTTTCATTTGTATGTCAGTCAAAGCTATTCACCTGGAATTAGTAACAGATATGTCAGCAGAAGGATTTATAGCTGCTTATCGAAGATTTTGTTCTCGTCGTGGATTCTGTACCGATCAAAATTGCGATTGTGGTACTAATTTTGTAGGCGCACATAAAATATTGAAAAATCAAACACATTTTATGGTAGGAGATATAAAAATGGAAGTTGCTGAATTCATGGAAAATGTCGGAGTTAATTTTCACTTCAATCCCCCTGGTTCACCACACTTCGGCGGTCTATGGGAAGGTGGAGTTCGCTCAACTAAACATCACTTAAAAAGAGTGTTAAATAATATCACACTAACATACGAGGAGTTCGCCACGGTATTAACACAAATCGAAGCATGCTTAAATTCAAGGCCACTTTGTGAAATGACAAGTGATCCTCAAGATTTATTACCGCTAACCCCAGCTCATTTCTTAATTGGTGATAGCTTGTTATCTACACCTCAACAATGTGTTTTGGACTTGAATGTGAATAGACTGGATCGTTGGCAACATTTGCAACATTTGCAACATTTGCAAGCCGTTTACAACAACGCCCTAAATGGAACCGAACACGCGAAAATTTAAAGATAAATGATTTAGTCATAGTAAAGGACGAAAATCTTCCACCGAGTAAATGGCTTCTCGCTAGAATTATAGATACTCATTCTGGCTCTGAGGGATTAGTACGAGTAGTGAGCTTTCGCACGAAAAATACAATTTTCAAACGACCCATTTCCAAATGATGTGTTCTTCCAATCGGAAACCAACCGCTTGACCAAACTGATCATAATTCGCAAAATCAAACCGATTCTAAATTAAAATCAAACTAAATCATTCATATAATCAAACATTCAAAATCACATACAATTCAATAAATAGCACACTTATAAAACTATCAAATTCGTTTTTTTTTTTGTTTTTTTTTTTTTTCCTATACAACTCATACACAAAAATTCTAAATTTGTAACACACTTAAAAAAAATAATATCATATTAACAATTTCTCACCATTACGTTCCTAGTTAGTTGAATGCGCAGTTCCAGATAGTGAGTAAGGGGCACTATATCCTCTATCTTCGGTTTCAGCGATCGTTCCGGTATAGATGTTTTCGTTTCAAAGATGATAACAATTTCAAAACAACCTAAAAACCAAATGGCAGAATAAGTTTTTTTGTTTATCATATAAAAGTTGTATATAATTTTATTAAAATTTTGTTTTTTTTTAGTTTAAAGAGAAACCTGAATTGATTTTTGGTTCATATATTCCTACGTAATATCAAGGGGGTGAGAATGTTCTGTCGGCGCATTACATGGATTCACCTACAATTGAAAATAAGAAAACACAAAGAAACACATCAACAAAATATTTAAATTTATACTTATCTGAAATATGGGAGTTGAATCGTCACTATGTCACCGAGTCACCAAGTCATCTCTCACCAACAATAATGTATAATGTATTAATATTATTCTGTAATATAATAATATAATTTAGTATTTTATTTATTACTTACATATTATTATGTGTTTATTGTTTACTTACCTTAAATGTATGTGACAAATATTGTTATGTCACATATTAGTTCTCAATAATTACTTTTTATTCAATAATATTTCATTTCTATTGTTTCACTTAGTTAAATATTAAAATTGAATTATAGAAATAAATTATTAAATTATATTTACATTAAATCTAATAGATGGCTCTGATCCATAATCATAGAATATTATTATAGAACATAATGTTAATTATTTCTGTACACTTAAAACTTATAATCTCTCCATCTAATCTGGCAGGGTTGATAGCGGATGCTAGGAGGATGAACATTGGGATCATCATAAGCTGCGACGCCAATGCTCACCATGACATCTGGGGTAGTTCGGATACCAACGAAAGAGGTGAGTCACTTTTTGATTACATTTTAAGTACTAACCTTCTAATCTGTAACATTGGCAGGGAACCTACCTTTGTTACTAGTAATAGGCAAGAAGTCCTAGACATAACCTTAGTCTCGGACTTCATTTATTCTAAAATAAACTCATGGAAAGTTTCTGATGAGCATTCCTTTTCAGATCACAAATACCTTGAGTTCAGTCTGGACGAAAGTCCTCCAACAAAGTCAATCTATAGAAATCCTAAGAGAACTGACTGGAACAAATATAGGGAGCACTTAAAGTCAACGCTTCCCTCCTTAACACCTGAAATTCCTAAAAATATCCAGGATCTAAATAGCCTAGTAAACGTTTTTACTAAGGCCTGCAATAAGTCCTTAGAGCATTCATGTCCCATCAGTAAACCTAGGGGTAAACCTAAACCACCTTGGTGGAATGATGAAATCAAAGCTCTAAGGATAGATAGTAGGAGGGCCTTTAATAATGCCAGAAAAACAAATGAGATACAGGACTGGAGCTGTTATAAAACAGCTCTTAGTCAGTACAAAAAAGCACTTAAAAAGGCGAAAAGAGATACCTGGAGACTATTCTGCGGAGGTATAGAGAACGTCTCCGAGGCATCTAGACTTAGGAAAATTCTATCGACAAACCCCATGGTACCCAGTCTTCTTAAAAAACAGGATGGCAGCTGGGCTACCACAAGCGAGGAGTCGTTGGAATTACTTTTAAAAACCCACTTTCCTGGGTGCTCAAATAACAGCTCAGAGGTGGCTTGTCTTCCGAATCCTCTCCCTAATATTTCAGAGGTGGTGGTTACAGGGGCAAACTACAATGCATTTAATAACGTCAATCAGGCAGCAATTGTGGACGCACTCATAAGCCTAGGAGTTGAACCGGAGCTAAGAGCACTGATAGCTAATATGCTAAATAGCAGGACCATCAGTGCCAACTTTTGCAACGCTTCAGCAAAAAGGTTTGTGAAAAAAGGGACTCCGCAAGGAGGGGTGCTATCTCCCCTTCTTTGGAATATGGTAGTAAATAAACTGCTTAAAATCCTGGAAGAGGTGGGCTGCACAACTATCGCCTATGCGGACGATATTGCTGTCGTGGTCAGTGGCAAGTTTCCAGACAGTCTCAGGGACGTTTTGCAACTTGCACTAAACAAAATCACAACATGGGCTACAGACTGTGGACTGTCAGTAAATCCACAGAAAATAGAACTGGTCCTTTTTACAAGGAAATATAAAATTCCTAAAATAAAACCGCCTTCGTTAAATGGCTGCACTCTTGCTTTAGCGAAACGGCGAAATTTCTGGGTCTAACTGTAGACAGGAAGTTAAGCTGAAAAGCTAACATCTTAGAAAGAGTGAAGAAGGCCTCAATAGCACTCTACTAGTGTAAAAAAGCCATTGGTAGGAAATGGGGGCTTCAGCCATACATGACTTACTGGCTATACACATCCGTAGTAAGACCCATTCTTATGTACGGAGTCCTAGTATGGTGGAAGGCTATCGATAAAGAGGTCAACCGCAAAGCAATCGCTAGGGTCCAAAGAACTGCCACACAATGTATTAGTGGCTCTTTAATAACAACCCCTTCTGCGGCATTAGACATCATGCTTAATCTGATGCCTGTAGAATATTATAGTAAATTTGCAGTCGTAAACACAGCTGTGAGATTAAAAGCTACATCCCAGTTGATTAATTCACGAGAAGGTCACTCGGATATCATAAACCAATTCAAGTCCACTCCCGCCTTGGTGGACTACACGTCCCCCACTTACTTCTTCGGAAATCTCATGTGACGAGCATACCAAGCCGTGAGAGTTGGAGCTCGAACACAGTGATGACCTTCGAAGGAGTAGAATTCTACACGGATGGTTCAAAAATGAACAGCAGTGTAGGATGCGGGGTCTTCTCAGATAATCTGAATATCAGTCATAATTTCCGATTACCAGACCATTGTAGCGTCTTCCAAGCGGAAATTATGGCAATTCAAGAAGCCTTGATTCTACTGAATAGAAGCGTTTTGACTGTGAAGCAAGTACGTATTCTGTCAGGCAGTCAGGCTGCGTTAAAATCTCTGGAATCAACATGCACAACCTCGAAGACTGTAATAAACTGCCGAAAACTTCTTAACGAGATGGCCAGGCAGTTTAGCATTCAGCTTTGATGGGTACCAGGTCATCGAGGTATTCCGGGAAATGAAAAAGCTGATGAACTCGCAAGAATTGGTACAACCTTACAAGTTCTGTCGGATAGGGCAGGACTAGGGGTACCTCTATCCACAAGCAAAACGTTATTTCGTAAGGAAATAACGGATATGGTAAATTACAAATGGTCAAACTTAACCTCGTGTAATATCACAAGATTGATATGGCCCAAAACCAATTTAAGACGATCCAATGATCTGCTTTCTCTCAAAAGGGCAGACATTAGAATGGCAATAGGTATAATCACCGGTCACTGTCTAATAGGGAAGCATGCCAGAAGATTTGGCTTATCCGCAAGCGACTATTGTAGAGCCTGCAAGGATGAAGAAGAGGAGGAAACTACTCTTCATCTCCTTTGCACATGCCCGGCCTTGTCGGCAAGAAGGAATACCCATTTGGAGCAATATCTCTTCGACAGCCTTAGCGACCTGTCAGGTAAAAATGTGAAGAGTATTCTTCGCTTTGCAAAAAGCTCAAATTGGTTTTAACGAGTGGGATAGAAAAGCTTCTATGTGGTATCACAATGGACAAAATACGGTCTAAGTGTGCCTTTTTGGCAGCCACCTTAACCTAACCTAAAACTTATAATGTTAATTATTTCTGTAAACTTCAACTGGAATATGAAACTTTAAATAATTGTATATAAAAATGTAAAC
>OX352772.1:217680447-217686134 GCA_947095535.1 Poecilobothrus nobilitatus
TATATCTGGTGTTACCAGCATCACAATTTTTCGTGAGTAGTGATTTCCCAACTGCGCCATTTCAATGCGGTTCATCACCACTTGTATTGCATCTATTGTAGACTTTCCTTGTCGAAAACCATACTGCATTTAAGCCAAACCACCGGCTTCTTCCACTGCATTCTTTAGTCTTGACTTTATCAGCTTTTCGGAAAGCTTTCCTGTTGTATCCAACATGCAGAGTGGCCTGAATGATGAAGCTTCAAGCTGTCCATCTTTTCCTTTATTAATCAAAACCAGCCGCGCCTCCTTCCATCTCTTGGCGAAAACCCCTTCTTCTAAACAAGTGTAGACATCTTCTCCGCATTTCCGATATTTACTCACTCCACTAATACACAGGACGTTTCCTGATCCTACTACCTTTGCGGGGCATTGATAAATTACACGCTTGCTTGATTATGCCCATTGTTGAATCCATTACTGCCTCTGCTTTCCGTCTGCCTTCTAAGTTTGCTCTTGCTTGTATTGTCCGCTGAACGCCGTTTCTTAGGGCATAGGCCATTTTTAACGTCGAGTTTAGAGACATTCCATTTTAGATATCCTGTGGCTTGCTCTGTTTCGCTACTTTCACCTATCTGCATTTTGTATGTTATATACTGATGATCGGTTCCCGTGTAATCTTCTATAACTCTCCACTCCCGAATCGAGTCAGCTATGTTCTCTGAAGCTAGCGATATATCCGGTATTGTCTCTGCATATCCTGGTCGCCGAAACGTCGATATGTTTCCTGTATTAAGTACTACAAGATTTTGTCTAGCTGCCATCTCCAAAATTTGTGTTCCTCTGTTGTCCGTGTGAGACATTCCCCTTTCCCCTGCTCTAGCATTGAAATCGCATACAACTATCAGGCTCCTATCTTCTTCAGCCACCATGTCTTCTAGCTCGTGAAGTTTATTTCTATAGTGCTGAGCCGTTCGGTTTGTTGTGAAATAGCAGCTGACAATTGTGACCCTTTGACATCTGATCCATACGAAACCATTTTCAGCGCCGTGGTTCTCAATTTGCAGTTTATTCGGATTTACCACCCATACTGCAGCCGTGTTTGTTCTATCTGAAAACCAATTCGCTACTTCTTTGTTTCGATGTTGCTTACTTATTAATATAATGTCGACATCTTGGTCTCGGACTATCTGATTTAAAAGATCATCGGCTACCTTACTTCTGTGTAGATTACCTTGCAACATCTTAATCATTTTTTACGCTTGTTTGCCTCCTCTAGAGCCTTTCTGAAAGCCCTACATATTCCCGAGCCTGCCAAGTGATCAACCTTTTGCTCTTTGTTTTCACTGCATAAGATACATTTCGGCGGGTGTTCGCAGTTTCTGACTGTGTGCCCGTTTTACCCGCACTTGTAGCATTGGTTGCTTCGATCCACTCCTTTGCAGTCTCTCTTTATATGACCGAAACTTAGGCATCTCCAACACCGCAGTACCAATGTTCTTTGTCTAATCCTACACCTTATCAGCCCAATTATTATTTTGGGTGATTTTAATTGCTCCTTAGCATCCTTCTCTTCCAGTTCCACAATAGCCAACCGTTGCTCTCTCCCGTTTGGTTTGGTAAGGGTGAACCTACATTGTACCGTCTTCTTCAGATCCCTGCTAAGAGCAGCTTGGACCTCTTCGGGAGTTGCTAGGCAATCAATATCGCGTATCTCCAAAGTTGTTTTACTCACCAGGTCTCTAACATCTGCGGTTGATCCTAAAGTTTCTTTTAGTTTCTCCGTGAACTTCTCCTGGCTTTCTGTTTTGTTATCCACCTCCACAAGACCATCGCCTTTCTGGGTTTTCCGTATTCTTTTGATCACCACATCTGCTGTTTGCAGGTTGACATGCCCTTTAATCTCCTTTAATATTTCCGCGTAAGTCTTTCCTTCAGCAGGTTTTATGAGAATGTTTTTCTTTTTCAATTTTCCCATTTGCTTCTGCTGCCTTTCGTTATTATCTATGGAAGCCGCTTCGCTTTTTTGACGAGTTCTCTGAGTGCTAGTCGTTTCTGCTTTGCCAGGCTCTACATCAATTGTTCTATCGGCTTTTTTGTTTATCGATGCATCGGTTTTCCTCCTGACGATTGTCCAGTCAGTGTTTTAAGCTCCCCTGCCTTTTTTTTGGGCTGGTACAGCCTCTGATGGATTCTGCGAATTTTCATCAGCCTCTCTTATTCTTTTCACTTCCTTCTACGCGCCCGTCCCATCCTAACCGAGGGGACTGGTTAATGCGCCAGGTGTCGCATTTATCCTCTTTCGCCAGCGTTACCCAGGGGCACCCGGCAGATAGCTATGCTACCTACCTTCTAGGAGGTGAGAGTCAGATTTGTTGGCAGAGCTGCTCCAATCAGATATGGCATTTCCTGGTATTTTTCAGAGACATAAGTTAGGGGTTATGCTCTGCCCAGGGCCGTGCAAACCTTTGCCCCCCCTAATAATAATAATAATAATAATAATAATACTAATAATAATAATAATAATAATAATACTAATAATACAATAATAATAATAATAATAATAATAATACTAATCATTATAATAATAATAATAATAATAATAATTTATTATTAATAATTTATTATTTATTAATTAATAATAATAATAATACTAATAATAATACTAATAATAATAATAATAATAATAATAATAATAATAATAATAATAATAATAATAATAATAATAATAATAATAATAATAATAATAATAATAATAATAATAATAATAATAATAATAATAATAATAATAATAATAATAATAATAATAATAATAATAATAATAATAATAATAATAATAATAATAATAATAATAATAATAATAATAATAATAATAATAATAATAATAATAATAATAATAATAATAATAATAATAATAATAATAATAATAATAATAATAATAATAATAATAATAATAATAATAATACTAATAATAATAATAATAATACTAATAATAATAATAATAATAATAATTATAATAATAATAATAATAATAATAATAATAATAATAATAATAATAATAATAATAATAATAATAATAATAATAATAATACTAATAATAATAATAATTATTATAATAAGAATAATTATAATAATAATTATAATAATAATTTATTATTAAAAATTTATTATTTATTAATTAATAATAATAATAATAAAAATAATAATAATATAAATAATAATAATAATAATAACACTAATAATAATACTAATAATAATAATAATAATAATAATAATAATAAAAATAATAATAAGAATAATAATACTAATAATAATAATAATTATAATAATAATAATAATAACAATAGGCAGGTTGGAATCTTTTATAGGCCGTACCGGAAATTTGTCTCTCTCTCTCTTCGCGGCGTGTGTGTGACTCCGTTAAATGGTTATCCATTTATCGTATACCCACTAAACCGAACTCCTTGCGTTCCGCCTGAAAGCTGGCCCGGAACCGTTTATCACATTACTTCCGGCCAGGTCCTTCACCCTAGACAGCTACTGCCTCAGCCTCTGCCTTGTCCAGGTCCAGCTTCTTAGAGCGTAGAACCTGCTGCACAAAATGTGATACACGGTTCCAAGCTCCCTCCCCAGCCATCATTGTTTCCACAGCGACATCGGGTGAGAAATGGACTCCCACCTCTCGCTCCTAATCCGTCCTCTCCAGAGCCCACCTATCACATATGAAAAAGGTGTGCTCAGCGACATCCTGCACACCTGGGCAGTACAGACTTTCCGTCGAGCCTACCTTTCCCATTCTGTTCAAGTAGGATCTGAAGTAGTCGCACCCAGAAAGAAACTGCGTGAGGTAATAGTCCACCACCCCGTGTCGCCGCTCCACCCATGGCCTGATCGCTGCTATCAATGTCTTCGTCCACCGGGCCCTCGGCTCCTGATCCCACTGAGCCTGCCACCTTCCCAGCGTGCCACCATCTCTTATGCCTTGGTTACTGAAAGGTCACCTTCCCCGCGCCTGTTGTACACCGATTGCCGCTCCTGTGCCAATAGCGCAATCGGTGAAGCGCCGGCAATCACCAGGACAGCTGGCTCAGAGACTGTCCTGTAGGCAGACGCCACCCTCAGGACTGTCCTCCTTTGTACCTGGCACAGCCTCTTCCTATACATTTCCTTAGCTTAAGCATGTGCCCACACTTCGGATCCGTACAGCAAGACTGACTGGACCGATGACATAAGCAGCCTCCTATTCCCGGCCCTGGGTACTCCCACGTTAGGTATCAGCCGGCTCAGCAAAGTTACCCGCTGCCGCCTTATTCACCGTCGCCCGAATCTGCTCGAAGAACCTGAGGCTACAGTCCACTAGCACTCCGAGGTATTTTACCGTCGGTTTGAACATGATTGTCGCGTGCCCAACCTGCAGCGGAAGGACAGTGGCTATCCTCCTCCTTGTGAGGACCACGATCTCCGTTTTGCTTAGAGCCAGAGAGAGTCCTCACTCTGCCATCCATGCACCGATGCGCCGCATGACTTGGTTGAGCTTGAGTTGCGCCAGCTCCACGCTCTTTGCTTCAATAAGCAGTGCCACGTCGTTGGCCTACCCAACGAGAATTGTCTCGTCGGGCATGTCAAAACGCAGCAAACCGTCATAGGTAGCGTTCCAGAGATCTGATCCGAGCACAGAAGCCTGCGCCGCCCCTGCAGTAACCACCATACTCCTTGCCCCTTCCGAAGTATCGTACATCAGAGTCCGGTCGGCCAGGTAATCGTCCATCATCTGGAGGAGTAATTCCGGCACACGGAAGTCGTCCTCCAGTGCTCTGATGACGTCCATCTAAGATGACCCATCTAAGCGAATGAAAAGCATTTCTCACATCAAGCGTCACCAAGAGGACCAATCGAAGTGAGAAATGGTTGTAACTCTCCGCCCGCTTTACGGCGTTCATCACCTCGGTAATGGCATCCACCGTTGACCTACCGGACCTGAAGCCGTACTGCCGCGGAGAAAGCCCCCTGCGTCCTCCATAACGGAATGCAGCCTCGCCCTAAGCAGTTTCTCCAAGATCTTTCCCGCAGTATCCAGCATGCACAGCGGCCGGTAGAAAGATGGAAGCTCCGGATCACCTTTTCCCTTGCCGATCAGCACAAGCCGTGCTGTCTTTCAGCGGGCAGGGAAGACTCCCGCTGAAAGACACGCATGGTGCAGCTTCCATATTGCCCCCGGTAATCTATCCGGCCCGGGTGATCCTTGGCTTGATAGAGCAGACGGCGGCTTCAAGCTCCTCCATAAAGAAGTAGACAATCTTGCCTCTGGAGTCCGCACTACTTCTCATTCGCACCGGGTGCGCAGGGAACAGTCCGTGGACTATTCTCTCCGTGGAAGCAGCATCCATGGAGGCGACACCACCTCTCAAGCCAAGCTTTTGAGTTACAATTTTGTAACCCAAACCCCATGGATCTGTTTCGACATCCTCCCTCAGCTTCCTTAGACACCGAGCCTTACTACCACTGATGGCCCGGCGAAGTTCCTTCTTTTTGGCCTTGTGGTCGGCAGACCAACGGGCAATCTCATCCCGGCCTCTAGCGCGCTGCGACATGCGCCGAAGCCTTAAACATTCAAGCCTCAACTCCGCGATTTCATGAGTCAACCAGTATACCGTTTTTTTCCCGGGATGTGGCACTTTGCGGGGTATAGAAGCCCCCCACGCCTCCAA
>OX352772.1:218398834-218399997 GCA_947095535.1 Poecilobothrus nobilitatus
TAACGACTCGAACCAACCCATCCGAACCAGGATGTACCTGAGTAATTCTGGTTAGTGGCCAATGACATGGTAGCAAATTATCTTCCTTCAATAACACTAAATGGTTTGACATTGTCTACTTGTACTGACCATTTAGGTCATTGTTGTAGTCGACTTAAATATTCCTTTTGCCACCTCATCCAAAAACTTTGTAACATGTGTTGCAAATGTTGCCATCTATCTAACCTATTTGGATTAGTATCTAACAAAGACATTTGCGGTGTTGCAGGCCTGTTTTCTCCTATAAGAAAATGTGCTGGAGTTAACGGTGCTAAATCGTCGATATTATTGGTTATTTCACATAAAGGTCTTGAGTTCAAGCAAGCTTCTATTTGACACAAAAAAGTTGAAAATTCTTCATAAGTTAAAATGGTGTTCAAAATTCCTTTTAAATGGTACTTTGTGGATTTAACTCCGGCTTCCCACAAACCTCCGAAATGAGGAGATGAGGGTGGAATGAAATAAAATTTTACACCTTCCTTTTCTGTCAACTCAGTTATTTGGGGCTTGTATTCTTTAATCATGATGTTGGATTGCTTCATTAAACTTCTATTAGCACTAACAAAGTTAGTGCCGTTGTCACAGTAGATATTTTGACATAATCCTCGTCGCGCACAAAATCGACGGAATGCCGCGATGAAGCCGTCTGATGACATGTCGGTAACTAACTCCAAATGAATGGCCTTAGTGGACATACAAATAAATAATGAAACGTATGCCTTATATTTCTTTGCACCTCTACTTTTATGCGCCTTTAATTTGAATGGCCAGCAATAATCTAACCCTGTATGCGTAAATGGTCTTGCAATTTGTGTTCTTACACTTGGCAAATTCCCCATTAGTTGTGTTTGTGTTTCAGCCTTTTGCTTAAAACAAGGTATACATTTATGTATCATCATGCGTATACTATTCCTTGCATTGATGATCCAATATCTAGTGCGAAGCACAGACATCATCAGTTGAAAACCGCCGTGTAATGCTTGCTTGTGTACTTTTTCTATTAGCAGCTTAGTGAGATGGTCGTTATCTGAGAGTATAATAGGATACTTTTGGTCAAATGGTATACTGGAATTTCTTAACCTTCCACCAACACGTAATAGTCCATCCTTATCTAAGAAGGGATT
>OX352772.1:218400197-218442697 GCA_947095535.1 Poecilobothrus nobilitatus
TAACAATAATAATAATAATAATTATAATAATAATTATAATAATAATAATAATAATATTCACTGAGTTTAATTGTAATATGTTTAGTCAAAGTAATAAGACAACAGTTCTTTAGTAAAAAATTTAAGCGACCTAAGTTTGGCGAAAGTATCATCCATTTGCTGACATATCGGCTAAATAGGTGTTGTACTATAATAACATAGATTATGCAAATAATAATATGTTAACCATTTGTTTATTATACCCTACACATTAAGTATAGGGTATATTAACTTTGGTATGGTGTTTGTAACCACCAAAAGAAAGCGAGTTAGGTATAGACATGTATATATATTCTGAATCAGGATCACCGCCGGAGTCGATTTAGCGATGTCCGCCCGTCCCTACGTCCGTACGCACGATAACTCAAAAAATAATGATGCTATCTTGATGAAATTTATACTGTAGGTTAACAATGACTAAGGTAAGGCGGGGATTGTAAATGGACGAAATCGGACCACGCGTTCGAGTACCTCCCATACAACTTCCAAAACCTGATACGCATATTTTCGAAATTAATAAAGATAGAAACTTAAAATTTTGCACGAGGGTGTGTTTTTCTGAATCCCTGATATCCCCAAAATTTGAAATGAAGTGGAGCGGTTATTCGGGTACCTCCCATACAACTCCCAAAACCGAACATGCATATCTTCGAAATTAATGAAGATAGGAACTTCTAATTTGATAGGAGGGTGGTGTTTCCTAAATTCCTGATTTGTCTAAAATTTGAGAGGAATTGGAGTGGTCGTTCGGGTACCTCCCATACAACTCCCAAAACCGAACAAGCATATCTTCGAAATTAATAAAGACAGAAACTTCAAATTTGGTACTAGGGTGTTGTTTCCTGAATCCCTGATTTATCCAAAATTTGATATGAATTGGTGGAGCTGTTCGGGTACCTCCCATACAACTCCCAAAACCGAACATGCATATCTTCGAAATTAATAAAGATAGAAACTTCAAATTAATACGAGGGTGATGTTTCCTAAATCCCTGATTTGCCAAAAATTTGAGATGAATTGGAGTGGTCGTTCGGGTACCTTCCATACAACTCCCAAAACCGAACAAGCATATCTTCGAAATTAATAAAGACAGAAATTTCAAATTTGGTACAAGGGTGTTGTTTCCTGAATCCCTGATTTGTCCAAAATTTAAGATGAATTAGAATGGTTGTTCGGGTATCTGCCACACAACTCCTAAGATCAAACAAGCATATCTTCGAAATTAATAAATATATAAACTTGAAATTTGATATAAGAATGTTCTACCCTGTTGATGTCACTAAAATTTGAGATGAATTGGGGTGGTGGTACGCGTGCCTTCACACACTTCCCAAGACCTAACAATCATATTTTCGAATTTAGTAAAGATAGAAACCTGAAATTTTGTACAAAGGTTGTAACAGCATTTATTTTTTTAGCTTGTATTAAATACCTAACTAAAATAACTTATGGATTTTTAATTTGAATGTTTTAGGTGTAGGGTATAAATAAGTCGGTTGCATCGACTTACTGTTATTTTTACTTGTTTTTTTAATGAAAAGCTTTCACGGTCAAGCAGTTGATAGTATAGGAAACATAATATTAACGCAAAAAATGCAGTTGTTATTTATGAGATAAATAAAATACATATATTGACATTATTATTGTACCTTAGTTTTTATTTACCTTAGGTTATATGTATAAAATCGTGAGGAAAAAAGTTGCGTTTAGTGATTAATTGTTATGTTTAATAGAAAAATAATTTAAAAAAAAATTTAATACAGAACAAGATTTATTACATTCTCGCAAATTACTTTGAGGTATTATGTGAATTAGAGGTATGTTATTAAAAACTATATGTGCAAAAAAAAAAATGCATAAAGAATTGTATTAGTAGAAAGCTCTTACTGTCAACCAATTATTGTTGTATAATATGAACAGAAAAAGCTGTTGTTATTTATGATATAAATAAAATATCTGTAGTATAACATGCTATACATACGTTAACAGTAGGCAGTAAATCTATTTCTTCGTCTTTTTATTTCCATTTTACTAAAAGTTTTTCCGAGTTAATAATTATTATGTGCACAACATTTTTGGATCTGTTATCAAATTATAAAATTCTGATGGATCTCTAATTATTAGTGTTTTGGTCTGGTTTTCTTTTTGTCCAAATTTTCCCTAAAATGAATTTAGTATTATTTTTGCAAACTGGCGCAAATCTGCATTTGTACAGATTTTTTCTGCATTTATTTGAATATTTTCTTTTTCAAAAAACTCTTGAACATTTATTTGTTTTGATTACTCGCAATCACATTCTTTTGGCCAACCTGACTCTTCTTGTTTTATTTTAAAAAAATTTTCCATCATTTCGATAAATAATCCTGTTTTGTTTAAACTTTTCTCATATTGCTGAATTTTATACCTCCAGATTTCATGTATATATATTATTTTATAATCTTTTTCGTTAGCTTTTATTACCTCATCTATAACTCAAGTTCCTGACAGTATTTTTTGTTCTTCAGAATGTGTGCACTCATCTTGATTGCTTTCTAAACTACAGAAAGCAAAGTGTGAACATAAATTTATTATTTTGCTTTATTCGAAGAACCGAATGAAATAAATCATGCGATGGGAGAATATCACACTTAATTAATCTTACAATTTTTGCAAATCAAATTGGGAACATTTTTCGTGTTCAACTATAACTTCTGGATTGGGAATTTACAATATTTACACACATAGAGATATAACGAGCAAATATAAATATTTTTTTTTTTTACCTTCTTTAGGTTTATAGTGCAAAACTGTATTTTCTATTCGACCTCCGTAAAACGCGTTCCTAGGATTTAAAGGAGTATTTTTTAAAATGGGATGATTTAATAAATATGAAATTTCTTCTTTTTCATTTATCTGTTGTCTGAAATCACATTCCCACATTTCAATAACTTCATATCCAAATGATTTTAATCGCTCTGTTTTCATCGTTGAAATTCAAAAATTTGTTTTGTTTCTACACATAATCCATCTACTCTTAACCCGTTTATGATTGTTTTGCGTTGTTTGCCAGCATGACAAATATTGATGTTTCTCTGATCTTCTTCCCAAATTAACCATTGAAGAGCTATTTTTGATTGTATATCTGCAAGTCTGTAGCCATTTTTTGGTATTAAGCCAATTGTACTTGGTTTTAAAAAATTTCTACGGAAGACTAAATTGCATGCTGAAGCTATAGTTGTGGCTTTCATAAAAGGGCATACATTGCTTTCTTCTAACATAAGATTTCTAAATTTTATACAAGCTTCCGCTAAAATATATACATCATTTTTACAATATTCTTCAAGTTCGAATTGCATATTAAATTCAGTATCTTTTTTTTCTTCATACCAAGCGACAAATTCTTTACGATCATTTTCTATCATTGAATCGATACCATAATATTGTACTGCTGGCAAAGACCCAATGTAATTTGCATTTTCTCTAGTGTTGAATAAATGTCAAAAGTGACCTTTTTTAACATTAACAGATAGTTCAAAAGCTTTCGGAAGTTTAGCCAGTGTCATTGGCAGATAATTTAGCGAACCTTTATGTTATTTATTTGTATTTGAATTATTTTTGTTCCCCTAATGATCAATTTGGGGTCTAAAATGGTTTTATTTAGTAGTTCATTTATTATGAATTGATGATCAAAGCTTTGACCATTATGTGCCAAAGCCGTAACTTTCTTTAATTTTTTTGCTGTTTTTAAAATTATATCAACAAAACTTGAAATTACTTTTGTTTTTATAACAGTTGTTCTATAACCACATTTCTTGCAAAAGAACAACCTAGACTCATTTATGCAATAATGACATCTTGTGAAGGGGACACACAGGTTTGGCTTGTGTAATTTCAGGTCTTGATTCTACTTTTGGTATATTATTGTTTCTTGCATTGTTTCTAAGTCATAAAATATAAAAACGAAGTCGTCGAGAACTGGTTTTCTTACGTCAACATTAATGAAGCAATAATGATTTCTTTCTACAAATTTGTTATAGTATTTACAAAACACAGTATCACATTTGTGTATATAACGCAATAACAACAGTATCACATTTGTGTATATTAACTGAATATAATTTACAACATTTTAGACATTTATGAAAGTAGATAGGTAGGCACTTGGGCCAGACAGGTCAGTTGGTCAAGATCACCCGGAAGTAGGTCAAACCCTAATTAGGTCAGACAGGAAGTAGGTTAATGTCATATAAAGAGGTCAGATAGGCAACGGCGACCGCCAGACAAGTCCAGTTGTTTATAAAGATTGTATACTTGTTTTAAGTATTAGCTAAACATGGAAATAGTAAGATACAATTGCTTTTTATTTTTGCTTGCAATTTTGAGATGTTTTTGCTTGCATTTTTGATATGTTTACATTTATTTCTTGCTTTTTTTTTCCTTCCTTTTTATGACAAGTATTTAAAGAAGAGGAAGGAAAAACCATTAATTAATTGTTATGTAAGAATGTTATGTAAGGAAATCAAAAAAATATCTAACGTAAATCTAACGTAAATAATAATAATAATAATTATAATAATAATTATAATAATAATAATAATAATAATAATAAATAATAAATAATAATAATAATAATTATAATAATAATAATCTATAATTATAATTTAGTAGTTTTCAGCCACACACTACGTATTATGAATTCCGTTTCAAGCTTTGAACATCAGTAACTACATATTTTTTACGATTTTTCTACTATAAAACCTATACATAATATTAATAATAAAAACAAACAACACATTTCATATTTATATTACAGTAGTATGGTACCTACGATAGTCGGTAATATGTAGTAACAAAACGTACACAACAAAACAGAATAACAAAAAAAAAACAAAATTATAAGAGACATTCTCACTTACTTTCTTTAAAATTATTTATTCTTTTTTTCCTCTCGAGTCACGAGTCTCGACTCGATATGACTCGACCTCAACGGCTCAACTATTCTTTGGTTATATGTATGTAATTTACTTAACTTATGCATGTGTAAAGAAAAAAATTTAAAAATTGATAAAAATCGTCATTTATCACAATATTTATTGAAATTTTAAATAATGATGAATGATATTAATCTGATATTAATAATCAATACGTATCTAAGTACATATGTACTTATGAATAACCAGTGGGCGAGTCTCTTTAAAATTCAAATATATAATTGTTTTGGTTTTTTACTTTTCTATTAAATTGTTGCATTTATGTATGAATGTTTGTATATTATTTGAAGCGATTTTCTAATTGTATTCTTTTTTGAATTCAATTTCTTCTCATATACTTAAATTTGAGTATACAGCTGTTCTTAAAACCAAAATTAAATTTGAATAATTTTTTATTTTTAAATATTTTGTATGTCAATTTTATGCAGAGCTACCATTTGTACAATTATGGTAATATTTGTACGGTTTTCTCGCCCTCTGTATCATGTTACATGTACAATCTTAATCAAGGATTGTACGACAAATACCTATAGGGTCTTTTTAGAATTTAAATTTTTCACATTAGGGCAAGGTAAAACGAACAACGGCAATATTTTTACAGACAACGTTGCTCATTAAAAAAATTTAACTGTTTGCTCCAACCTTTGTTTGTGCATTTTCCGAATGTTTTACGGATACCTATTCTGTTTTCACCACGTACCTTTAAAACATTTATTTCGAACTCGATAAATAAATAGACATAATAGTCCTCACTCACAATACCAAATAATCTAAATTCTAAATATACGTACACCAACTACAGGCTTTATACAATTTAATTCTATTTTGGCGTTATTTTAAAAATAATTTCAGTTAGTGTTTTGACGAATTTGGTTTTGCTTTCTGAATTTTTAGGGATTGTTTTTTTTTCCATAAATTCTATTTTTCTAAACTGCAACTGTCTATTATATGAATTGGGATTCAACATAAAATTTGACTACACATTAACAAGGGCCCCTAGTATAATAATAATAATAATAATAATAATAATAATAATAATAATAATAATAATAATAATAATAATAATAATAATAATAATAATAATAATAATAATAATAATAATAATAATAATAATAATAATAATAATAATAAAAACAATAATAATAATAATAATAATAATTATAATAATAATAATAATATTCACTGAGTTTAATTGTAATATGTTTAGTCAAAGTAATAAGACAACAGTTCTTTAGTAAAAAATTTAAGCGATCTAAGTGTGGCGAAAGTATCATCCATTTGCTGACATATCGGCTAAATAGGTGTTGTACTATAATAACATAGATTATGCAAATAATATGCAACCATTTGTTTGTTTTTTTAATAAAAAGCTTTCACGGTCAAGCAGTTGATAGTATAGGAAACATAATATTAACGCAAAAAATGCAATGAGAAAAAAATGAGATAAATAAAATGCATATATTGACATTATTATTGTACCTTAGTTTTTAATTAGTAATTTAAAGGTTATATGTATAAAATCGTGAGGAAAAAAGTTGCGTTTAGTGATTAATTGTTATATTTAATAGAAAAATAATTTAAAAAAAAATTTAATACAGAACAAGATTTATTACGTTCTCGCAAATTACTTTGAGGTATTATGTGAATTAGAGGTATGTTATTAAAAACTATATGTGCAAAAAAAAAAATGCATAAAGAATTTTATTAGTAGAAAGCTCTTACTGTCAACCAATTATTGTTGTATAATATGAACAGAAAAAGCTGTTGTTATTTATGATATAAATAAAATATCTGTAGTATAATATGCTATACATACGTTAACAGTAGGCAGTAAATCTATTTCTTCGTCTTTTTATTTCCAATTTACTAAAAGTATTTTCGAGTTAATAATTATTATGTGCACAACATTTTTGGATCTGTTATCAAATTATAAAATTCTGATGGATCTCTAATTATTAGTGTTTTGGTCTGGTTTTCTTTTTGTCCAAATTTTCCATAAAATGACTTTAGTATTATTTTTGCAAACTGGCGCAAATCTGCATTTGTACAGATTTTTTCTGCATTTATTTGAATATTTTCTTTTTCAAAAAACTCTTGAACATTTATTTGTTTTGATTGCTCGCAATCACATTCTTTTGGCCAACCTGACTCTTCTTGTTTTATTTTTAAAAAATTTTCCATCATTTCGATAAATAATCCTGTTTTGTTTAAACTTTTCTCATATTGCTGAATTTTATACCTCCAGATTTCATGTATATATATTATTTTATAATCTTTTTCGTTAGCTTTTATTACCTCATCTATAACTCAAGTTCCTGACAGTATTTTTTGTTCTTCAGAATGTGTGCACTCATCTTGATTGCTTTCTAAACTACAGAAAGCAAAGTGTGAACATAAATTTATTATTTTGCTTTATTCGAAGAACCGAATGAAATAAATCATGCGATGGGAGAATATCACACTTAATTAATCTTACAATTTTTGCAAATCAAATTGGGAACATTTTTCGTGTTCAACTATAACTTCTGGATTGGGAATTTACAATATTTACACACATAGAGATATAACGAGCAAATATAAATATTTTTTTTTTTACCTTCTTTAGGTTTATAGTGCAAAAACTGTATTTTCTATTCGACCTCCGTAAAACGCATTCCTAGGATTTAAAGGTGTATTTTTTAAAATGGGATGATTTAATAAATATGAAATTTCTTCTTTTTCATTTATCTTCTGTCTGAAATCACATTCCCACATTTCAATAACTTCATATCCAAATGATTTTAATCGCTCTGTTTTTGTAACAGTATTCAAATCTAGTATTCATTGTGTCATATTTAAGACTACCTGTTGGTTCATTACGCCCATACCGAAAACATTTTGGATGCCCATGATAATAGCATCCTTGAAATTCAAAAATTTGTTTTGTTTCTACACATAATCCATCTACTTTTAAACCGTTTATGATTGTTTCGCGTTGTTTGCCAGCATGACAAATATTGATGTTTCTCTGATCTTCTTCCCAAATTAACCATTGAAGAGCTATTTTTGATTGTATATCTGCAAGTCTGTAGCCATTTTTTGGTATTAAGCCAATTGTACTTGGTTTTAAAAAATTTCTACGGAAGACTAAATTGCATGCTGAAGCTATAGTTGTGGCTTTCATAAAAGGGCATACATTGCTTTCTTCTAACATAAGATTTCTAAATTTTATACAAGCTTCCGCTAAAATATATACATCATTTTTACAATATTCTTCAAGTTCGAATTGCATATTAAATTCAGTATCTTTTTTTTCTTCATACCAAGCGATAAATTCTTTACGATCATTTTCTATCATTGAATCGATACCATAATATTGTACTGCTGGCAAAGACCCAATGTAATTTGCATTTTCTCTAGTGTTGAATAAATGTCAAAAGTGACCTTTTTTAACATTAACAGATATTTCAAAAGCTTTCGGAAGTTTAGCCAGTGTCATTGGCAGATAATTTAGCGAACCTTTATGTTATTTATTTGTATTTGAATTATTTTTGTTCCCCTAATGATCAATTTGGGGTCTAAAATGGTTTTATTTAGTAGTTCATTTATTATGAATTGATGATCAAAAGTAGGTAACCCTGCACTTTGGGATGGGAAAAAATCAATTAAAAAACAATTAAAATTGCCCGACATGCTGACCTACATTTTGATTAATGGGTTTAATGTAGGTTATGCTTAATTAGTAGGTTAAGAGTTTGTTTAGGTCGGCTCTTAATTAAGAAAATTGTATACTTGATTTAAATACTAGGCGCACATATAAAAGTAGTAAGAAAATTTTCTTATATGAAAATAAAAAACAGAAAAAATTTTTTATTTTTAAATCTACAGAGCATCTTTAAAATTGAAAGAAAAAAAAAATTTTGCATTTAAAAACAAAAAGAAAATAAAAAACTTGGTCTTTATAATAGCATGCTTACATAAAAATGTGGTCTCTTCTGAATAGATACATATTTGTGTTTTTTGTAATTTAAGAATTTATAGAAGAAAAAAGAAAACGAAAGTAATCAATTAATTGACTGCATGTCGTGTAAGATATTTTTTTATTTTTTAATTAATAAATATTAAAAAAAAAAAAAAAAAAAAAAAATATGAATAAAAAGAAAACAAACAGCAAATCAAAAATATGGAACTGGTTAAACTAAAAATGTACTCTTTAGTATATAACGCGATGTAATTTTTCTGACAAATCATTTTTGATTCAATTTTGCTAAGAAAAAAAAAAAAAAAAAAAAAAAATGGAACCTGATTCAACAACATTTCCATATACTGAGGAAACTTCAATAGTCAGTATACAAAATGAGATTCAAGTTGATGAAATTACATCCACTGTAGATGAGGAAGAATTAATGGAAACGGAAGAATTTATACCACCGTTTCAAGATTTAGATGAAGATATAGTGGAGCAACAAATTTGGGACATAAATAACCAAGAAGGCGATCCGGACTATTTTGCAGAACTTTTTAGAAATAATTTGTAACCTCAAATAATATATAAAAATACTTGTATAAATGTATCTTATAAGTACCTATTTTTATAATAAAAACAAATTAAATAAATTAAATAAATTTTACAAATTTTCATTTATTGTTGTTCTTGACTAAAATATTACAAATTTTATTTTCTAGTAGTACAGGTATTTCAAAAAACAATCTAGAATAACTGCATTGAACACTATAACGTTGTATTGGAATATATATTTCTTCATGCAATTTCATAACATGTTTTTCTTGACACGTTTTGATATATTTAAAAACATATTCCCGTACATTTGATTCAGCATTTTTATTGTGTATCATTACAGCTTGAAGAAAATCAATTAAGTTGTAAAATATGCCAGCTTCCTCCTTGTTGATACTAAGACATCGGCCAATAACAATTTTTAACCCATATTGTAAACATAATTTTGTATTCTTTATTGTTTGTTTAGAGTACTTTTCATAAAATTGCTGATAGAACTTACACCAATCATGATATTTTAAAATAGCTGGCTTTTTTCCAATACGGTGAAAAATGCAAGTTGCTACAAGAGATTCTGTATCAAAACCAACAAGAACTTTTAATGACTGATTTCTGTTGAGAAAATATGTATAGCTCAACATCAAATTTGTGTTCGAACTTTGATCTTCCATTAATACGTTTTAACTAAAGTTTTTAAATATTAATTATATTGCTGAGGTACACAAGATTGTGAAAAATTTAAATTTCCAAATAAGTTGTAAAACATATTAATAATCAGATTGTCGTTTTCTATATGATTATCTTTGTGAAACTCGTTCAAAAAAGTTTTCATACTTAAACCAAAACATCTATACCAGCTATAAACGCAACAGTATTGCCCACATACATCCGAAAGAATACCCTGTATCTGCCTATTATTAAAAACTATGCACTGATTTTTCAAGTATTTCAAAATTTCCGGTTTATCTGGAACTCCACCATACGAATCAAAATATTCTGTGCAACCATGCTTTGGAAAATAAAGAGCAAACCAATGTGTTCCAGGATCTTTTATCTTGTCAGTGTTTACAATTAAAAAAGTTGGTTTTTCTAATATATTTGGAATTTTGTCTAAAGCAAAAACTCCCTTAAAATATTTGTTTGTAAATTTGTTACATTTTAAAACACTAGTTATTTCTAAAGTGTTCATGACTCAAACTGACTCAAATCATACACTCTACTAATTTCATTAATGTAGTTCATTAAAAACTCCTTTTTTATTTTTTCATTTGTTACAATAACATCAAATTTTTCTAGTACTTGTCTTAATTCTTTATTAATTTGATCATTATGTACAGTTCCGAAAGAGTAATTTTCAAAATTTTCATTTATAATTTCTTTGGTTGGAAATTTGTAAGTAAACTCTTTTACAAATTTTTTACAAGGTTCTTTAATTCCAACTAAACAAAGATCTTTTACAAATAAAGTATTTTTATCATCACAACAAAACTTCACATCCACAAGTGCACAGGATGACGACATCTTGTCGAATATTCAAATATATGTTTCAGTATTCTATTTATAGATTTGTAAATATGTTTCGATTTTTATCAATTTGTATGCTTGCATCAAATTCTCCATAAACAATAGCAGTTAGTGTAGATGTAAGTGGTTTTGATAGCCTTGCCTCAATTCTAACTGTACCCTGATTTAGTAAACCTTGACATACTTCATTTCCAGATGCATCTGGAGTTAAATCAAAAGCTAGTATAAAAAATCCATTACTAAACATAGATTTTGTTATCTGATGACCTTTATCGTTATGATATATTCCGGTACCTGAAAAAAGTGTGTGATACGCACGAGTATGACAATTATTCTCCTCTGAGAAACTAGTTTCAATTGCAGTGTTAGGAATTTGCACACCATTTACATAAAGCAAAAATTGTGAAATATCAAAATGCTTAAAATTATATGGGTTTTTTGACCTTTTTCCAGAGTAACCCACATTTTCTGTCATGCAAAAAATTATTGTATTTGGTAACTGCCCAATGAAAACATTGTCTAGTAAAATTGATGAGCTGTTCATTGGAATTGTAAAACTTTTTACTTCAACGCGTTTATAATTATATTTAGCATTTGATTTCGCAAGAACAGCATTGTGTGCTAACAGCACGCTTGGATTAACGGTAACATGCCTCATAAATAGCGTGGCTTCTATAATTTTTAATTGTGATTCATCAGAATCGTCTGCAAAAAGATAAAAATCTGGTTTTTCAAGTGTTAAAACTATACGAATGTCAACATTATTTATAAGTAGAGTAGGTTGATTAAACATATCTACGTGTAGTTTACCCATAAGTTCCACTACACTGCTATTATGAAACAATTTTTCGCGCTCTTTTGATCCATTATTATCAGATTTTGCTATATTTGCTTTATCTAGAATCCATCCTGCACATTCTAAATGTGTTGCAGCGGCATCTGTACCATAATTCAATAATGATTCAATATAAGCTCTATAGTGATAATTTCCATCAGATGGTGTTATATTCTTGCCATTTAATTGAACATTACATTGTTTTATTAAAGAATGTAAAATGTTATTAACTACACTTGGTTGTGGTATAGGTGTTCCATCAGTTTTTTTATCTTTATCTTTATTCCATTGAGTTCCATCTTTCTTTAAGATCTGTACTTTTAATCTCAAATATGTAGAAGACAAATCTCTATATGTATCGCCATGACCCAGTGAAACAAATTAAATAGTTGAAGGGTTGTCTAAAGAAGCAATAGGATTGCAGGAAACTTCTTCAGATCGTAAAATGCTAGACTGAATGGGTTGGGTTTTAAAAATATCCAACTCAGATTTCATACACTCAATCATAATTAATTAAAAATATCTTTTTGCTTCTTTTTGTAATTATCTTTGCGTCGTTTTGAAGTAAAATAATTTAAATTCTTAATGAATGGTCTTTTTATAGCTTTTCGTTTTCTTTTACCAGAACCATACATTTCATTCAGTTTTCGTACGGCGCCACGTCGTACATTTTTAACAATTTCTTTACTACGATCTTGCATAACTTCTTTTACATTTGCACCAGATGCAATATCAGATAAAGCATTGATACCAGAGTTAATAACCTCTTTTTTCAAAATATCAGCGCCTGAAGTAAATAATGGTTTCAAATATCTAAAAAGTCCCCCAAAAAAGCTTCCCAATCCACGACCTCTTTGAAAAGATACGGTTGAATGTAATAAAGGGCCGATATCATCAAGTCCCCTACCAGATTGAATTAAATAATACTTATAGTATACTCTCTCCATAATGAATAAAATAAAATAATATATAATTTTGTAAAATCGCTTTTATTTATACTTTTTTAAAATGTAATACAATTTTTGTTGGAATTGAACTATTAGAAAAGTTTATTTTGTATCCATATTTATCACATAAAAGTAATGAAATGTTATTAAATGATTTCTCCACATTGCAATATTGAATATTCTTGAATTCTTTTACAGTATCAGTGAAAGCATTTTGTATGTTAACAGATCTTAAACACCTTACATCTTTATCACCTATTTTTTGCGGTTCAATTATATCTGTGTATATAAAAAACATATCTGGTTTAATAATTGGAATCAATTGTACACTATCTATAAAAGTTTTGAAAGCTTCTATTACACGTGTTTTATATTTTTTAAAATCTGTAACTTTCGAAGATACTTGATTGAAACAAGTTGTCAAAAGTCCTTCCAGGGTATAAGCATAATTTGCTCTTATTTTTATATCTATTTTAGGCCTAGTAACACATATTGTAGTGTAACTTATATTTTTAGGCAGCTCCTCAGCTATTGCTGATTGTGTATAATGAAATTCATCGTTTATAAAATTAAAAATTCCCCATATCAACTGTCGTTCAACTTCTTTTCTTGTAAATCTATTAAGTGGGCGTATATTTTGAATTAGTGTTGGTAGTAGAAATACTTTCCAGTCGCATATCATTTGTTTTTCTATGTATGGAATATATGATGTTCCAACTCCTATCATATCTTTCTGCATACCTTTAATAAATATTTGAGTACTTTTTTCCCATTCTTCACCATACACATTTGGAACGAAATCATTAACATACATTTCTGAAATACCGACTTTCCACCTTGAATCACACATGTATTTATTCATTTTATTTGAAAAAGATGATAATGAATTTTCTAGATAATAGTTCATAGATGAATCACTGAGTAAAGTGACGTAAATTTCATTATTTACTTGTATGTTGTCCATGAGCTTGCGGATTTATTCTTACGAATTGGAAAATTAAGTTCTGTTTGAGTATTAGCTGCTGCTGACCTTAAAACACGTCTTGATGAATTATTCAACTCTTTGCTATTTATAGTTTTTTCTTTTTTCGTTGGTGGACTTGGGCTATCTAAAGGAACAGTTATAATGTCTCCTGTATCAGTTTCAAAAATTTGTACATTTTGATTTCTAATTGATTTTCTTTTTCTAAGACGTTCTCCAGCTGAAGCAGCTGACAATGCTTTTGTTAAAATATTTTCTTGAATTTCATCATCAAATACTTCGTCATCAGCTTCTTTTTCATATACTTCTTCTTCTTCAGGAACAACTTGTATTCCAACATTCTTATATTCAGAAAAATCCGATTGAGTTTCCGTATCTATATACATTGGTTTTGCACGAGTTTGAGTACCTTTTGTTTCCGTAATTTTTACATTCTCCTCTTTATTTCTAGGAAGTTCTCGTTTTCTGTTTCTTATTTTAAATAGATTTTGTCTGTATAAATACCATTTTTGAGTGTCCGTGAGATGTTTATTTAACATTATTTTTTTCATATTTTTATCCAACTCATTAAGTTCAACGTCCGCATTTTGTTTCATTTTCTCATAAATCTCAGGTTTTAAAATTATCATTTTATTAAATGTTGTATTATTCATTTTATAAAATTTCCGATTATCCCTGATAGTAGTGCACCAAGAAGTGTAGGTAAAAATCCACCACGTTGAATAATGATTTTTCTTTTGCTATTTATAGATTTTTTCGAGCAAATGAGTGATCTTAATTCTTTTTTATACTTTCGTAATTGGGTTGTTGCTTTTTACTCAGATTACAATTACCTTTTAAAATATTTAAAGAGATTTCACAAAATGTTTTTATTACTTCAGGGTCACAGTGTTTTATAATTACTTTCTGGAATTTTGGTTTAGAGGCTTTTAATAGGTGCAATATATGACGATTGGTTTTCAAACGTTTCATATTCCTCCGCAAATTGTTCTAATTGATCTCTCGTACAATAACACAAACCTTTCCCAAATATATCACTTCTTAATCGAAATATATCATTAACGTCCTGAGTAAGATCTATTAATATATAGCCATATGGGACTGACGTCACATCATTATATACTTTTTCAAATGCTTTGATTTGATTGGGGTATATTTGGCGAGCTAGAGGTAATATCTGCGATTTATCTCTTGGATTTTTGAAAAGTACTAAATATTTACAGTTAAGTGAAATATCTCTTGAAAATTTTCCCTGGTGAAAAACATTTTGTGTTACAAATATTACAGATAAATTTCTATGATGAGATCCTCTAATAAATAAATCACATACATACTTATCATGAGAATTTAACATCATATCATCGATAATAATTAACAAAGGTTTTTGATTATCATTAAAATCTGGAATAGTGTTACTATATTCCACATCTTTAATATATTTTGGAACGGCATTTTTGTCTGGATTACACCAAATTATTCTATTAATATGTGGTTGTATATTTTCTTTTTTATGTGTTATTAAATTATGAATAAAAGTGGTTTTACCACAGCATGATGGACCCGCCACCATCATCGTAAACGGGTGAAACAGCATAGTTGTATTAGTTAAAAACTGACTCTGCTAACCTATATTTATATGAAAAGCTCTTTTCCCGAAGGGAATATAAATGTAAATTTAGTTATTCTATGAAACATTCTTCAATAAGCCTTCGACATGGTTAAACAAGTTCTCATAGTTGACCTACAATTTTTACAAGGAAATGAAAAGCAATATTTCCTAAAAGAGTTAGCCATACTTGAAAAAGGAAGTTTAATTCCAACTGTGTATCACTTCAAAGCACCGTACCCCGCAGAAGAACTTAATCACGATATAAAATATAATAACCAGTATTGCGAAAGTAAAATAAACGGTCTTACATGGAATAACGGTTTAGTTGAATATTTAGATGTAAAATGTATATTAAAACACTATTTAGAGCCTGCTGAAAAAATTTATGTTAAAGGAGAACAAAAAAAACTTTTTCTTCAAAAGTACATTGACAGTGTTAAAATAGAAGATCTAAGCAGAAACTTGCCGTCATTGCAAAAGATTGATAATTTTAAATCAAATTGTCCTATACACTTATCAAACAACAATTTCAGATGTGCTGTTAAAAATTGTTATAATGTATATATGTATCTTTTAAAGGAAAAAATGTTAGATTAAGACTTTCAATTTTCATACTTGCACGATATGAATTTAAATAACAAAACTAAAAAAGTTCACTTCAACAGTAAACAAGAAATTCACGTTATGCATGTATGGGAGTATGCTTACAGATCAGCACGGGAAGGTCATTGGGAAGAATACGCACGTGATAGAAGTAGATTTCAAAGACGTATAGAAAAAGTTGGTCTCACTATTTCTGCAATTTTAACATATGATCATCGTAAAAAAATGTTTCAACTTAGATTTAAATAAAAATATAATAATAAAAGATTTCAAACATAAAAATAAATGTGTTTTATTTTTATCTTATATTTTCAAAATAAATACGAAAATCACTTAACCTATCTTTGAATTATTTTTTATTCCATACAAAAACAAAAAAATAAATATAAATGCATATCAAGAGTAAAGAGTACATTTTTAGTTTAACCAGTTCCATATTTTTGATTTGCTGTTTGTTTTCTTTTTATTCATATTTTTTTTTTTTTTTTTTTTTTTTTTTTTTTAATATTTATTAATTAAAAAATAAAAAAATATCTTACACGACATGCAGTCAATTAATTGATTACTTTCGTTTTCTTTTTTCTTCTATAAATTCTTAAATTACAAAAACACAAATATGTATCTATTCAGAAGAGACCACATTTTTATGTAAGCATGCTATTATAAAGACCAAGTTTTTTATTTTCTTTTTGTTTTTAAATGCAAAATTTTTTTTTTCTTTCAATTTTAAAGATGCTCTGTAGATTTAAAAATAAAAATTTTTTCTGTTTTTTATTTTCATATAAGAAAATTTTGTTACTACTTTTATATGCGCGCCTAGTATTTAAATCAAGTATACAATTTTCTTAATTAAGAGCCGACCTAAACAAACTCTTAACCTACTAATTAAGCATAACCTACATTAAACCCATTAATCAAAATGTAGGTCAGCATGTCGGGCAATTTTAATTGTTTTTTAATTGATTTTTTCCCATCCCAAAGTGCAGGGTTACCTACTATCAAAGCTTTGACCATTATGTGCCAAAGCCGTAACTTTCTTTAATTTTTTTGCTGTTTTTAAAATTATATCAACAAAACTTGAAATTACTTTTGTTTTTATAACAGTTGTTCTATAACCACATTTTTTGCAAAAGAACAACCTAGACTCATTTATGCAATAATGACATCTTGTGAAGGGGATACACAGGTTTGGCTTGTGTAATTTCAGGTCTTGATTCTACTTTTGGTATATTATTGTTTCTTGCATTGTTCCTAAGTCATAAAATATAAAAACAAAGTCGTCGAGAACTGGTTTTCTTACGTCAACATTAATGAAGCAATAATGATTTCTTTCTACAAATTTGTTATAGTGTTTACAAAACACAGTATTACATTTGTGTATATAACGCAATAACAGCAGTATCACATTTGTGTATATTAACTGAATATAATTTACAACATTTTAGACATTTATGAAAGTAGATAGGTAGGATTGATACTTCCTCCAGAAAAACTCTATCACCCGGTTTTGCCTATAAATCAAAATAATAAGCTAATGTTTTCCTGCTGTCAAACATGAAGCTTGGAAATGAATAAGGATGACTGCTCTCATGATAATCGTTGTAGGTCAATTTTAGGAACATGGGTTATAGATGAAATAAGAGAAGCAGTTAAAGAGTGATATAAAATTGTGCAAATATACGTGGTATGGGAGTATTTAATTTCCTTACATCACAACAAGGAATTTTCACTGAAATGATGAACAAGTTCCTTAAAATTAATCAGGAAGCTTCTGGCTGGCCTAGTTTTTATAGAACACCAAAGGTGTGCAAATATTTAGAAAAATTTTCCAAAGTGGAAGGCATAAATTTACAGTTTATCGAAATAGAAAAAAATCCTGGACTTAGATCATTAGCTAAATTAATGTTAAACTCTTTCTGTGGTAAATTTGGGCAGAGAGAAAATCAATCAAAAACGCAAATCATAAATGAGCCTTATGAATTATTTACTCTTCTTACTGATCCTTCCAAGAGTGTAAATCAAATAACTCCAATAAACGAAAAAACAGTTTTGGTAAATTGGGAATATAAAGAAGAAACAGCTGAAACATTATTAACAGTTAACATTTGTATAGCTGCTTACACTACCACACAACCTCGTTTAAAACTCTATTCTTATTTAAACAATTTAAAAGAACGAGTTTTGTATAACGATACTGATTCAATAATATATGTATAATATATGTCAATAATATACTGATTGAATAATATATGTATGATTCAATAATATGACTCTGATTCAATATATATATATTATGATTCAATAATATATATATATGCACGTGAAGGAGAATATAATCCTCCAACAGGAGTTTTCATAGGAGATATGACAGATGAGCTTGAAGAATATGGAATAGGAAGTTACATTACAGAATTTTTCAGCGGGGGTGCAAAGAACTATGCATACAAAATATATAGTACCAACTTCAAATGTGAAAAAACTGTTTGCAAAGTCAAAGGTATTCGTTTAAATTGTAACGCTTCACAAGAAATAAATTTTGGCTCTATGAAATAATTAGTTAAAAAATTAAACAATTTTCAACAAATAAATATAACATTTCCTAGTATTCGTCGAACATACGATCACAGAGTCATCACTGTTCCTGAAAGAAAGACATATCGAATAAATTCCAGAAAACGAGTTTTTGCAAATGATTATACTTCAGTTCCTTATGGCTTCAAAAAGAAAAAAATTTAAAAATTATTGTTAATATATTGTAAAAATTTTGTATTTTAAACTATTAAATTACAGTATTGAAAAAAAATCTTTTTACCGTTTTTAATTTTCAGAATATAGTCGAAAATTTATTTACATAATATATATATATATGTATATATATATTTTTTATTCAAATTCACAGTTGCAGTTTAACTTTTCAATAATAATGTCAAAAGCACAAATAGTATCTGAAATTCATCGTCCAGTTAGACGTAGATTTCGAAGACGAAAAATATCTCAAAGAGGGTTAAATGATACATGGGAAATTGATCTTGTAGATATGTCGGCCTATCAAAAAGTGAATAATGGATTCAAGTTCCTCTTAACTGTTATCGATATATTTTCGAAATATGCATATGCCGAAAAAGTTAAATCAAAGGCAGCAGAGGACGTAGTTAAAAGTATTGAAAAGATTTTTGAAAGGGAGGGAAAATGTCCAAAAAATATTTATTCTGATTTGGGAAAAGGATTTTTTAACAAAAAATTCCAAAATTTAATGAAAAGCTATAAAGTAAATCACTACCATACTTAATCAGAAATGAAGGCTAGTGTTTGTGAAAGGTGTAACAGAACATTAAAATCAATTATGTGGAAACAGTTTAGTTTACAAGGAAATTTTAAATGGATAGAACTTTTACCAAAACTAATTGAAAAATATAATACAAAACACAGTACAATTAAGTTAAAACCAAACCAAGTTAGATCACAAAATGAAAAACAAATTCTTCGTTCAATTTACAATTACCCTAAAATATTTAATAAGAGAAAATTTAATGTTGGCGATTTTGTTAGAATTGCAAGGTCTAAAGGTACTTTTCAAAAAGGATATGAACCTAACTATTCAACTGAAGTTTTTAAAATAGCTTTCAAAAACAAGGCAGACCCGATTACATATAGTTTAAAAGGTTATAAAAATAAATTAATTAATGGTGGCTTCTATGAACAGGAACTAACTAGTGTCAAAGACCCCAATGCTTATTTAATTGAAAAAATTTTAAAACCAAAAGGCAATAAAAGTATATGTAAACTATTTAGGCTTTGATAATAGTCATAATCAATGGATAAGTAAATATGATATTCTTTCATAAAAAAAGTATAATTAGAATTTATGTAAAAAACTTTTTCTTAACTTTAGAGGACTGTTAAATGCAACAATGTTGTAAAAATGCTAATAGAAAAAATAAAAATAGAAAATATTTACTAATAAAAATAAATAATTTAGGAATAGGTAAATAAAAAACAAGTAAATGTAACAGTAAGTCGATGCAACCGACTTATTTATACCCTACACCAAAAAAATTCGAATTAAATTAAAAATCCATAAGTTATTTTAGTTAGGTATTTAATATAAGCTAAAAAAAATAAATGCTTTTACAACCGTTGTACAAAATTTCAGGTTTCAATCTTTATTAAATTCGAAGATATACTTGTTGGGTCTTGGGAAGTGTGTGAAGGCATCCGGACCACCACCCCAATGCATCTCAAATTTTAGAGACATCATTAGAACAGGGTAGAATACTCTTATATCAAATTTCAAGTTTTTATATTTATTAATTTCGAAGATATGCTTGTTCAATCTTGGGAGTTGTATGGAAGATACCCGAACAACCATTCCAATTCATCTGAAATTTTAGGCAAATCAGGGATTCAGGAAACAACACCCTGGTATCAAATTTGCAGTTTCTATCTTTATTAATTTCGAAGATATGCTTTTTCGGTTTTGGGAGTTGTATGGGAGGTACCCGAACAGCTCCTTCAATTCATCTCAAATTTCGACAAATAAGAGATTCAGGAAACAACACCCTAGTACCAAATTTGAAGTTTCTATCTTTATTAATTTCGAATATATGCTTGTTCGGTTTTGGGATTTGTATGGAAGGTACCCAAACAACCACTCCACTTCATCTCAAATTTTAGGGATATCAGGGATTCGGGAAAACACACCCTCGTACAAAATTTTAAGTTTCTATCTTTATTAATTTCGAAGATATGCGTATTCGGTTTTGGAAGTTGTATGGGAGGTACTCGAACGCATGGTCCGATTTCGCCCATTTACAATCCCCGCCTTACCTTAGTCATTGTTAACCTACAGTATAAATTTCATCAAGATAGCATCATTATTTTTTGAGTTAACTCGCTTCCTTTTGGTGGTTACAAACACCATACCAAAGTTAATATACCCTGTACTTAATGTGTAGGGTATAATATTATTCTTTCGTAAAAAAGTATAATTAGAATTTATGTAAAAGATTTTTTCTTAATTTTAGAACACTGTTAAATGCAGCAATGTTGTAAAAATGCTAATAGAAAAAATAAAAACAGAAAAATATTTACTAATAAAAATAAATAATTTAGGAATAGGTAAATAAAAAATAATATTCCTTCATAAAAAAGTATAATTAGAATTCATGTAAAAGATTTTTTCTTAACTTTAGAACACTGTTAAATGCAACAATGTTGCAAAAAATGCTCAATGCTATTACATTAATAAAGAACTTACTTTACAACCTTTTGTTTTAACTACTTTTCTTAAGAATTTTGATTTCTAAACAATGATAATACAATTATTTAGAAGAAAAATTTAGTATAAATAAAGTGGGATCTTTCTTAGATATATCAATTCAAAGAAAGAGCTCAACATAATAATACAACAAGAAAGCAAAATGGAAAACATGGCAGAGATTTTTGCCTACGCTCAACAAATAGAGCCAACGCAGGAGTTGGCTCCAATTAAAAGAAAAAGAAGAAGAAGTCAGCAAGAATCGCAGACACATCAACAACAACATCATCACCTTCATCAACAATTTCAACAACAACAACAAGAATAAATCATTCTTCTTCAAGAAAAAGAACCACCAGCTAAAAAAAGCTTCACAGAAGCTTTTAATAAGAAAAATATGGAAACTAGAAAGAGTTTCTTAAAAACAAATGATATGGAGCAAGATGCTCTATATCATATATTAAATGTATAGAAAATTAAGACTATTTATGGTCTTAAGTGGGTCTTTGAGACCCGCAATTTAATTATATTTGTACCTCAAAAATATACTGATATTTTTGAGAATTGTGATTTTGTAAAAGAAATAAAAGAAAAAGAACATTTTGTATATAAAGATAAAAATTTAAATTTAAATATTGTAGATATATCTGAGTCTTTTGGTAAAATATATGCAAATTAGTAATAAATAATGTAAATTGGTTGTAGTTATAAGTTTTTTATTATTATTAATAAATAAAAATAAAATTTAAAAAAAGGTATAAATTTCTTTTATTTAGTTGCTTTATTTTTTCAGATTCAGGTTTATATGTACCTAAATTGATTTTGAAATTGAAATTGACAAAATTGATTTATTTAATATTTTTTTTTTCGTAAAAACACAGGTATTTCATAAAAGAGCCAAGAAATATTACATCATACATTAAATTTTTGAACCGGAATAAAAATCTCTACTTGCTACCTTGTATCACTTTTTTTTCTGTACAGATCTATATGTATTTGTTTTACTATTTGAAATTTTGACATGAATTATACATCATCTAACCAGATTTAAAAATCCAATTTTACATTTCTTTATTTATATACTCTGAAAACTTAAAGTTTGACTGGTATATAACGCAGTTCAATTTTATTGGCAAATCATTTTCAATTCAATTTTGGTAAGATATTTAACTAAAATGGCAGCTGATTCAACAACATTTCCATTTACTGAAGAAACTGCAATAGTCAGTATACTAAATGAGGTCCAAGTTAATGAAATTACATCCACCGTAGATAAGGAGAAATTAAAGGAAACTGAAGAATTCATACCACTATTTCAAGTCTTAGATGAAGATATAGTGGAGCAACAAATTTGGGAAATAAATAACCAAGAAGGAGATCCTGACTATTTTGCAGAACTTTTTAGAAATAATATATAAGAATATTTGTGTAAATGTATATGTATCTACTATATATAAGTAATTCATAATAAAAAACAAATTAAATAAAATTTAAAACTTTTTTCATTTATTGTTCTTTTTGTTTAAAACATTAGAAATTTTATTTTCTAGTAGTACAGGTATTTCAAAAAACAATCTAGAATAATTGCATTGCATTGTGTTGGAATATATAATTCTTCGTGCAATTTCATAACTTGTTTTTCCTGACATTTGACATTGACATACATTTGATTCAGCATTTTTATTGTGTATCATTACAGCTTGAAGAAAATCAATTAAGTTGTAAAATGTGTCAGCTTCCTCTTTGTTAATGCTAAGACATCGGCCAATAACCATTCTTAACCCATATTGTAAACATAATTTTGTATTCTTTATTGATTGTTTCGAGTACCTTTTATAAAATTCCTGGTAAAATTTACACCAATCACGATATTTTAAAATAGCTGGCTTTTTCCAATACGATGAAATATAAGTTGTAAAACATATTAATAATCAGATTGTCGTTTTCTATATGATTATCTTTGCTAAATTAATTTCAAAAAAATTTTCATGCTTAAACCAAAACATCTATACCAGCCGTAAACGCAACAGTATTGTCCACATACATTCGAAAGGACATTCTGTATCTGCCAATTATTAAAAACTATACTCTGATTTTTTAAATATTTCAAAATTTCCGGTTTATATGGAACTCCACCATACGAATCAAAATATTCTGTGCAACCATGCTTTGGAATATATAGCGCAAACCAATGTGTTCCTGGATATTTTATCTTGTCTGTGTTTACAATTAAAAAAGTAGGTGTTTCTATTATTTTTGGAATTTTGTCTAAAGCAAAAACTCCCTTAAAATATTTATTTGTAAATTTCTTGCATTTTAAAACACTAGTTATTTCTAAAGTGTTCATAACTCAAACTGACTCAAATCATACACTCTACTTATTTCATTAACGTAGTTCATTAAAAACTCCTTTTTTATTTTTTCATTTGTTTCATTTATTTATTTTTCTAGCACCTGTCTTAATTCTTTATTAATTTTATCATTATGTGCAGTCCCAAAAGAGTAATTTTCAAAATTTATAATTTCTTTTGTTGGGAATTTGTAAGTACTCTTTTACAAATTTTTTACAAGGTTCTTTAATTCCAACTAAACAAATATCTTTTACAAATAAAGTATTTTTATCGTCACAACAAAACTTTACGTCCCCAAGTGCACAGGACGTTGACATCTTATTGAATATTCAAATACATGTTTCAATATTCTCTTTATAGATTTGTGAATACATTTCGATTTTTATCAATTTGTATGCTTGCATCAAATTCTCCATAAACAATAGCAGTTAGTGTAGATGTAAGTGGTTTTGATAGCCTTGCCTCACTTGCCTCAACTGTACCCTGGTTTAGCAAACCTTGACATACTTCATTTCCAGATGCATCTGGAGTTAAATCAAAATCAAGTATAAAAAAAAAAATAGCAAGTACATTTTCTGTCATACAAAAAATTATTGTGTTTGGCAAATTCCCAATAAAAATATTATCAAGTGATATTGATGAGCTGTTCATTGGAATTGTAAAACTTTTTACTTCAATGCGTTTATAAATATATTTAGCATTGGATTTCCCAAGAACAGCATCGTGTACTAACAGTACGCTTGGATAAAACATGCGTCATAAATAACATGCGTCATAAATAGCGTTGCTTCTATAATTTTTAATTGTGATTCATCAGAATCGTCTGCAAATAGATAAAAATCTAGTTTTTCAAGTGTTAAAACTATACGAATGTCAACATTATTTATAAGTAGAGTAGGTTGATTAGACATATCTACGTGTAGTTTACCCATAAATTCCACTACATTGCTATTATGATACAATTTTTCGCGCTTTTTTGAACCATTATTATCAGATTTAGCTATATTTGCTTTATCTAAAATCCATCCTGGATTTACACATTCTAAATGAGTTGCAGCAGCATCTGTACCATAATTTAATAAAGATTCAATATAAGCTCTATAGTGATAATTTCCATCAGATGGTGATATATTTTTGCCATTTAATTGAACATTACATTGTTTTATTAAAGAATGTAAAATGCTATTAACTACACTTGGTTGTATTATTATTCTTCCTTCAGCATTTTTATTATTATTCCATTCCGTTCCATCTTTCTTTAAGATCTGCACTTTTAATCTCAAATATGTAGAAGACAAATCTCTACATTTATCGCCATGGCCCAGTGAAACAAATTCAATAGTTGAAGGGTTGCCTAAAGAAGCTTAGGGTTGCCTAAAGAAGCCTAAAGAAACTTCTTCAGATCGTAAAATGCTAGACTGAATGGGTTGGGTTTTAAAAATATCCAACTCAGATTTCATACACTCAATCATAAAAATATCTTTATGTTTCTTTTTGTTATTATCTTTGCGTCGTTTTGACGTAAAATAGTTTAAATTTTTAATGAATGGTCTTTTTATAGCTTTTCGTTTTCTTTTACCAGAACCATACATTTCATTCAGTTTTCGTACGGCACCACATCGTACATTTTTAACAAACTCTTTACTACGATCTTGCAAAACTTCTTTTACATTTGCACCAGATGCATTATCAGATAAAGCATTAATACCAGAGTTAATAACCTCTTTTTTCAAAATATCAGCACCTGAAGTAAATAATGGTTTCAAATATCTAAAATGTCCCCCAAAAAAGCTTCCCAATCCACGGCCTCTTTGAAAAGGTACGGTTGAATGTAATAAATGGCCGATATCATCAAGTCCTCTACCAGATTGATTTAAATAATACTTATAGTATACTCTCTCCATAATGAATAAAATAAAATAATATATAGTTTTATAAAATCGCTTTTATTTATACTTTTTTAAAATGTAATACAATTTGTGTTGGAATTGAACTATTGGAAAAGTTACACATTACAAGATACAAAATATGTACCCATATTTATCACTTAAAATTAATGAAATGTTATTAAATGATTTCTCCACATTGCAATATTGAATATTACTGAATTCTTTTACAGTATCAGTGAAAGAATTTTGTATGTTAACAGATCTTAAACATCTTACATCTTTATCACCTATTTTTTGCGGTTTAATTATATCTGTGTATATAAAAAACATATCTGGTTTAATAATTGGAATTAATTGTACACTATCTATAAAAGTTTTGAAAGTTTATATTACACGTGGTTTATATTTTTTAAATTCTGTAACTTTCGAGATTGAAACATGTTGTCAAAAGTCCTTCCAGGGTGTAAGCGTAATTTGCACTTATTTTTATATCTATTTTAAGTCTAGTAACACATATTGTAGTGTAACTTATATTTTTAGGCATCTTCTCAGCTTTTGCTGGTTGTATATAATTAACTCATCGTTTATAAAATTAAAAATTCCTCAAATCAACTGTCGTTCAACTTCTTTTCTTGTAAACCTATTAAGTGGGCGTATATTTTGAATTAGTGTTGGTAGTAGAAAAACTGTCCAGTCACATATCATTTGTTTTTTTATGTATGGAATATATGATGTTCCAACTCCTATTATATCTTTCTGCATACCTTTAATAAATATTTGAGTATTTTTTTCCCATTCTTCACCATACACATTTGGAACGAAATCATTAAAATACATTTCTGAAATACCGACTTTCCACTTTGAATAACACATGTATTTATTCATTTTATTTGTAAAAGATGTTAATGAATTTTCTGGATAATAGTCCATAGATGAATCACTAAGTAAACTGACATAAAATTCATCATTTATTTGTATGTTGTCCATGAGCTTGCGGATTTATTCTTACGAATTGGAAAATTAAGTTCTGTTTGAGTATTACCTACTGCTGACCTTAAAACACGTCTTGATGAATTATTCAACTCTTTGCTATTTATAGTTTTTTCTTTTTTCGTTGGTGGGCTTGGGCTATCTAAAGGAACAGTTATAATGTCTCCTGTATCAATTTCAAAAATTTGTACATTTTGATTTCTAATTGATTTTCTTTTTCTAAGACATTCTCTAACTGAAGCAGGTGACAATGCTTTTGTTTAAACATTTTCCTGAATTTCATCATCAAATACCTCGTCATCAGCTTCTTTTTCATATACTTTTTCTTCAGGTACAACTTGTGTTCCAAAATTCAAGAAAATGCGGCTGAGATTCCGCATTTATATAAATTGGTTTTGCACGAATTTGAGTACCTTTTGTTTCCGTAATTTTTACTCTTTCCTCTTTATTTCTAGAAAGTTCTCGTTTTTTGTTTCTTATTTTAAATAGATTTTGTCTGAATAAATACCATTTTTGAGTGTCCGTAAGATGTTTATTTATCAATATTTTTTTCATAATTTTATCCAATTCATTGAGTTCAGCGTCTGCATTTTGCTTCATTTTCTCATAAATCTCGGGTTTTAAAATTATCATTTTGTTAAATGTTGTATTATTCATTCTATAAAATTTCCGATTATCTTTGATAGTACTGCACCAAGAAGTGTAGGTAAAAATCCACCACGTTGAATAATAATTTTTCTTTTGCTATTTATAGATTTTTTACTGTAAATGAGTGATCTTAATTCCTTTTTATACTTTCGTAATTGTGTTGTTGCTTTTTTATTCCGATTACAATTACCTTTTAAAATATTTAATGCTATTTCACAAATTGTTTTAATTACTTCAGGGTCACAGTGTTTTATAATTACTTTCTGCAATTTTAGTTTAGAGGTTTTTAATAGGTGCAATATATGACGATTGGTCTTCAAACGTTTCATATTCTTCCCCAAATTATTCTAATTGATCTCTCGTACAATAACACAAACCTTTTCCAAATATATCACTTCTTAATCGAAATATGTCATTAACGTCTTGAGTAAGAGCTATTAATATATAGCCCTATGGGACTGACGTCACATCATTATATACTTTTTCAAATGCTTTGATTTGATTGGGATATGTTTGGCGAGCTAGAGGTAATATTTGCGATTTATCTCTTGGAATTTTGAAAAGTGCTAGATATTTACAGTTAAGTGAAATATCTCCTTAAAATTTACCCTGGTGAAAAACATTTTGTGTTACAAATATTACTGATAAATTTCTATGATGTGATCCTCTAGTATATAAATCACATACATACTTATCATGAGAATTTAACATCATATCATCGATAATAATTAACAAAGGTTTTTGATTATCATTAAAATCTGGAATAGTATTACTATATTCTACATCTTTGATATATTTAACGGCATTTTTGTCTGGATTACACCAAATAATTCTATTAATATATGGTTGTATATTTTCTTTTTTATATTTTATTAAATTATGAATAAAAGTGGTTTTACCACAGCATGATGGTCCCGCAACCATCATAGTAAATGGGTGAAACAGCATATTTGTATTAGTTAAAAACTAACATTGGTAACCTATATTTATAGGAAAAGCTCTTTTGCCGAAGTGAATATAAATGTAAATTTAGTAATTCTAGGATAATCAAATTTTCGTAGTTGATCTACAATTTTTAAACGGAAATGAAAAGCAATATTTCCCAAAAGAACTGGCTATACTAAAAAAAGGAAGTATAATTCCTACTGTATATCACTTCAAACCACCATACCCTGCACAATAACTTAGTCCAGAGGGAAATTATAATAACAAGTATTGCGAAAATAAAATAAATGGACTTAAATGGAATAACGGTTTAATTGAATATTTAGACATAAAACCTATATTAAAATACTATTTAGAATCAGCTGAAAAAATTTATGTTAAAGGAGAGCAAACAAAGCATTTTCTTGAAAAGTACACTGACAGTGTTAAAATAGAAGATCTAAGCAGAAACTTACCGTCATTATCAAAGATTGAAAATTTTAAATCAACATGTCCTATACACTATACCAACACCAGTTTCAGATGTGCTGTAAAAAATTGTTTTAATGTCTATATGCATCTCTTAAAAGAAAAAATATTAAATTAAGATTTTTCAAATTTATATAGAGACGTATATAATCAAAGACGTATAGAAAAATTGGATTTCACTATTTCTGCAATCTTAACATGATCATCGTAAAAAATTTTTCAACTCAGATTTCTATAAAATTGTAAAATATTTCTAGTTAAATAAAAATTGTTTGAACATGTAAATAAATCTGTTTTATTTTTATATTCTTGTTTTCAAAATAGGTACCAAATGCAATTAACCTGATGACTTGGATTTTTTTTTTTTTTTATTTTTTGCAGATTATGCAACATACAATGAACCTAAGCAACATGATAATCGTTAAGTATTTCCATAACTTTTAATTTTTCAACATTCTTATAAACAAAAAATATCCTACACGACAAAGTGACATTAATTATTAATTCTCTTCTTTAAAAAAAAAAAAAAAACTATTGGTTCTTTTTCCAATGGTTTGATCATTATGTAGACAGAAAAACAGGTTTGCACTTTTTCTTTATGAATTTTAAAGATGCGTTGTACCTTTTAAAATTGTTGTATCTTGTACGTTTAAACTTTTTTGTTTTTTTCTTTTTACATTTATCAACCATTTTTTCTTTCTACTTTCATATAGCCAAGTATACATCAATAAGTAAACATGTACCACGTTAGATATTTTTTTGACTTCCTTACATAACATTCTTACATAACAATTAATTAATGGTTTTTCCTTCCTCTTCTTTAAATACTTGTTATAAAAAGGAAGGAAAAAAAAAAGCAAGAAATAAATGCAAACATATCAAAAATGCAAGCAAAAACATCTCAAAATTGCAAGCAAAAATAAAAAGCAATTTTATCTTACTATTTCCATGTTTACCTATTACTTAAAACAAGTATACAATCTTTATAAACAACTAGACTTGTCTGGCAGCCGCCGCCGCATGTCTGACCTATTTTTATGACATTAACCTACTTCCTGTCCGACCTAATTAGGGTTTGACCTACTTTCAGGTGATCTTGACCTGCTGATCTGTCTAGCCCAAGTGCCTACCTATCTACTTATGAACTTATCACATTTTTTTTTTAGAAGAGTTTTTAAAACGGTTTTCTCTTCTGAAAGATCGTTTGCATATAATACACGGAACATCTGTAGGTATTTTTTCACACGAAGGAAATTGCTGACAGTATATACAGCTACCACCACATTTGTGATATTTTTTATTGTTGTATCTTACATTACATTTTTCACAATAATAACTCACACAAAAAACAGATGTAAGTGAATTAATTAGATTGTAATGGTTATTGTGATAATATAGATTAAGTTTTTTGCCATTATTTCTTCCATCAAAGGTAATATTTTTTTTGTCGCCATAACTGTAGACTATGATGTTGTACTCATCGCCGAAATGATTCTGCATTTTTTATAATTCTGTAATTCCCGCACTCTTTGTTTTATCTGGTTGTAATTTCTGCACTAGCTCATTCGCTAAATTTGTTTGCATTTTTTGATTAATTTTTCTTATTTTTTTGTAATTCACGTCTTTGTCAGCGAAAGCTTTTTCAACAACAACAGCACGATACAAACAAAGATCGCCCTTATTTTTAATAGTTACAACACCTTTTCGTTTGAAGCATTCTTGTTCGAATGTAAAAAAATTTTGATTTCTTCCACTTCCTCTAAATGAACTATGGTAGTACGAATCAAAGTTCAAACGAATCAGTGCTCAACCCCTCAGAATTGCTTTGAAAATTTTTATAAATTATCTCCAATATCCATTCAAACTTGAGGGTGTTTGCTGGTTTGTAGTTAATCCACCTCGGTGTTCGTTCTTGGAAATTTTGTCCAAAAAACGTTATTCCAACAAGATCATCTGTGTTAACATTCTCTAGTTAATATTCTACAATTTCGTTTATTGCTCCTTTAAACCACGATAACAACTCTCCATTGTTTGGTAGCGATTTTATTTTGAAAGTTATTTTACGCGACAATACTCGAAACCGATTAGATAATTGATTTCGTTCGTTTATAATTTCAAATTTTGGTCCTTCCTCGATGAATTTTTTAAAAATAAGTTTCTTGATCATTTTAATATTACACGAATTGTTCTACTCAAAAGTGTGTTATGGTTTAAATAGTATATTTGAACTGCTAAGGTTATTTATATACATTTAACAAAGAACAAAGACTTTTAATGGAATTCTAATAATTCTTTAGAAAATGAATGTCTTATTTATATCAAGGTAAAATAAAAAAAAGTCACGGGCGTTAATTAATATTAAAAAAAAAAATAAAATAATAAAATACAAGAAATTTTAAGAATACAATGTAGCAAATTTTTCGATAAATTATACAAATAAGTTAATTAATAAGTTGCGTATGTTTTACATTTTACATATTCGATGTCGTTTACGTGAAGGGGTACCAGAAAAAGGAATTTTTAGATAAATTTGTTCCGAGTTCAGTAAAAGTTATCAATTTAGATAATGACATTCCTTCTCTTCAGAAACTAAGAAATTTCACCACCATTTGCCCTCACCATAACATTACTGAACATTTACGAAGATGCGCTGTAAAAAACTGTATGAATTTATATATGTATTTAATGAAAGAAAATAATTGGTTTTAAAATATATTTAGGCCAACAGAAGTTGCTGAAATAGTTTAAAGAGACTGTAAAAACAAAAACATTATCTAATGATATATTTCAAATTTTATTTTTAATATTTTTTTATTGAGATATCAGCTCAAAAAGAGCCACATTCAGACAATCTGGATCCCGTGGCATAAATTTAAATAGATGACTTATACCGTTCAACTGTGTCAGCTTTTCCTCAGTTTGGACTTGCTTGGCAACACGTTCTGACACATAGAACGTTATTTTTTCATTTGTATGACAGTGGCGAACCGTCGGGAGAAGTACCTGTCGACCTCTTTTTGCACTCATAAAAAACCATTTAATAATTTTATAAGCTCTCCCTCTGCCAGAGCATCTATTATTTGGTATACCTCCTGTTCACCTATAATAAACGAAATTGTAGAATATTCACTAGAAAATGTTAACGCAGATGATCTTGTTGGAATAACGTTTTTTGGGCCAAATTTCCAAGAACGAACACCGGAGTGGATTAACTACAAACCAGCAAACACCCTCAAGTTTGAATACATATCGGAGATAATTTATAAAATTTTCAAAGCAATTTTGAGGGATTGAGCACTGATTCGTTTGAACTTAGTACTGAGTACTACCATAGTTCATTTACCCAGAGGAAGTGGAAGAAATCAAAAATTTCGAAGAAGAATGAATGCTTAAAACGAAAAGGTGTTGTAAATTAAAAACAAGGACAGTCTTTGTTTTTATCGTACTGTTGTTGTTGGAAAAGCTTTCTCCGACAAAGACGTCAATTACAAAAAAATAAGAAAAATTAGTTCAAAAATGCAAACAAATTTAGCGAATGAGCTAGTGGAGAAATTACAACCAGATAAAACAAAGAGTGCGGGAATTCCAGAATTACAAAAATTCAAAATCATTTCGGCGATGAGTACAACATCGTAGTCTACAGTTATGGCGACAAAAAAAAAAATATTATCTTTGATGGAAGAAATAATGGCAAAAAACTATAAAAAAAACTTTGCAAAACTATAACAAATTTGTAGAAAGAAATCATTATTGCTTCATTAATGTTGACGTAAGAGAACCAGTTCTCGACGACTTTGTTTTTATATTTTATGACTTAGAAACAATGCAAGAAAGAATAATATACCGAAAGCAGAATCAAGACGTGAAATCACACAAGCCAAACCTGTGTGTCCCCTTCACAAGTTGTCATTATTGCATAAATGAGTCTAGGTTGTTCTTTTGCAAAAAATGTGGTTATAGAACAACTGTTATAAAAACAAAAGTAATTTCAAGTTTCGTTGATATAATTTTTAAAAAAGCAAAACAATTTAAGAAAGTTACGGTTTTGGCACATAATAGTTAAAGCTTTGATCATCAATTCATTTTAAATGAACTATTAAATAAAACCAATTTAGACCCCAAATTAAGCATTAGGGGAACAAAAATAATTCAAATGCAAATAAATAACATAGATGTTTTAGGTTCGTTAAATTATTTGCCAATGACACTAAAATTCTCAAAGCTTTTAAACTATTTGTTAATGTTAAAAAAGGTCACTTTCGACATTTATTCAACACTAGAGAAAATGCAAATTACATTGGGTCTTTGCCAGCAGTATAATATTATGGTATCGATTCAATGACAGAAAATGATCATAAAAAATTTATCACTTGGTATGAAGAAAAAAAAGATACATTATTAAATTAAATTTAATATGCAATGATGTATATATTTTAGCGGAAGCTAGTATAAAATTTAGAAATCTTATGTTAAAGAAAGCATTGTATGCCCTTTTATGAAAGCCATAACTATAGCTTCAGCATGCAATTTAGTCTTCCGTAGAAACTTTTTAAAACCAAATACAATTGGCTTAATACCAAAAAATGGCTACAGAGTTGCAGATATACAATCAAAAATTGCTCTTCAATGGTTAATTTGGGAAGAAGATCAGAGAAACATCAATATTTGTCACGCTGGTAAACAACGCGAAGCAATCATAAACGGATTAAAAATAGATGGATTATGTGTAGAAACAAAACAAATTTTTGAATTTTACGGATGCTGTTATCATGGGCATCTCAAATGTTTTCGGTATAGGCGTAGCGAACCAATAGGTAGTCTTAAATATGATACAATGAATACTAGATTTGAATCTACTGTTACAAAAACAGAGCGATTAAAATCATTTGGATATGAAGTTATTGAAATGTGGGAATGTGATTTCAGACAACAGATAAATGAAAAAGAAGAAATGTGATATTTATTACATCATCCCGTTTTAAAAAATACTCCTTTAAATCCTAGGAACGCGTTTTACGGAGGTCGAATAGAAAATACTGTTTTGCACTATAAACCTAAAGAAGGTGAAAAAATAAAATAAATTGATATTTGCTCGTTATATCCATATGTGTGCAAATATGGGAAATTCCCAATAGGACATCCAGAAGTTATAGTTGAACACGAAAAATGCTCCCTTTTGAAAAATTTGCAAAAAATCAATACATTCTTCCATCGCATGATTTATTTCATTCGGTTTTTCGAATAAAGCAAAATAATAAATTTATGTTCACACTTTGCTTTATCTGTAGTTTAGAAAGCAATCAAGATGAGTGCACTCATTCTGAAGAGCAAAAAATACTGTCAGGAACTTGGGTTATAGATGAGGTAATAAAAGCTATCGAAAAAGATTATAAAATAATATATATACATGAAATCTGTAGGTATAAAGTTCAGCAATATGATAAAAGTTTAAACAAAACAGGATTATTTACCGAAATGATGAATACATTTTTAAAATTAAAACAAGAAGAGTCAGGTTGGCCAAAAGAATGTGATTGCGAGTAATCAAAACAAATATATGTTCAAGAGTTTTTTGAAAAAGAAAATATTCAACTAAAAGCAGAAAAAATCTGTCCAAATGCAGGTTTGAAAAAATAAGACTAAATTCATTTTGGGGAAAATTTGAACAAAAAGAAAACCAGACTAAAACACTGATAGTTAGAGATCCATCATAATTTTATAATTCGATAACAGATCCAAAAATGTTGTGCACATAATAGTTATTAACTCGGAAACACTTTTAGTAAATTGGAAATACAAAGACGAAGAAATATATTTACTGCAACGTATGTATAGCCTGTTATACTACAGAGCAAGCTCGTCTAAAATTATATAGCTTTTTTGAAAAATTAAAAGAACATGTTTTATTTTATGATACGGACTCGGTAATATATGTTTCAAAAGAAGGCGAATACGAACCTCCTACAGGGAACTTTATTGGAGACATGACAGAAGAGCTTCAGTCTTTTGGAGTTGAAAGCTACATTACAGAATTTGTAAGTGGGGGACCTAAAAATTACAGTTATAAGATATTTTCCACTAAAACTCAAACTGAAACGGCTGCTAGTAAAGTAAGAGGGATAAGACTAAGTTACGATTCCTCAAAAATAATAAATTTTGAAAAAATTAGGGGAATGATTTTAACAAATGGCAAGAATGGTATTTGCATTTTATCAAAATAAAATCTGAAAAACCCAAATTTAATAAAGATTATTCTTCTGTACCTTTTGGTTTTATAAAAAAAACAAGGTAGACTGTAAATCAACGGTTTTTAAAAGCGCACATTTCCAAAAGGCGATACAAACTGTTTAGAATTATTGTAACTTGCACAAAAATGTGAAAAATAAAAAATAAAATTTAAGAAATTTTTTGTAATAAGAAAATATTTGAAAATAAGACTTTTATGGAATTTTGAGGGGCTGTAAGACCGGAACCCTATATAACTAAGAAAAACTGTTAACACACGTAAAAATATATTACTGGAGCTTTAATTTTTATGTCTTGCTGAAGAAAAATGTGTACAGATGCTTAAGCTACAGGTGCCTAAAAATAGCAAATTTTCAATTTTTGAGCCCTAATAGCTCTTAAGCAGGGTACAAAAAAATTTTCTAAGCAAACTTATACTAATTCTAAAAGTTCTTTCTTGTCTCAAAAATTCAGGTTCATATCTCAAAGCGTGCCGGAGTTATGAAAAAAGAAATATCATGCAAAATTTGGTTTTTACATAACGGTAAATTTAAATAGTCAATTTCAAAATATTGCATAATTTTGATATTGTTTTATCGAGATAACAAAATTTTTGGTCTTCTAGTGTTTTTAGATTGTAAAACTACTACGCAGAGCCTGAGATATATGCATCTGAAAATAGTGCTTTTTTGAAATTTTGGGGGGCTGTTACTTTGGAACCCTATACAATTAAAATAAACCTTTAACACATGTAAAAATATATTGCTGTAGCTTTAATTTTTTTGTTTGGCCGAAGAAAAATGTGTACAGGTGCTTAAGTTATAGGTGTTAAAAAATAGCAAATTTTCAAATTTTGTGTCCTAATAGCTCATAAACAGGAGGTGGTGCAAAAAAATTGTCTGAGCAAACTTATACTAATTCTAAAACTTCTTTCTTGTCTCAAAATTTTAAGCCCTATCTAAAAGCGGAGTTATGAAGGTAGAAAAATCATGTAAAATTTGGTTTTCACACAACGGTTAATTTAAATACTAAATTTAAAAAATATATATAATTTTGATATTGATTTATAAAGGTAAAGGAAATTTCTGTCGAATGGCATTTTCAGATTCAAAATATGTTGAGCGGAACATGAAATATACGCGTTTAAAAATAAGGCCTTTTCAAAGTTTGAGGGGCTGTAGTTCCCTGATGGATGGGGCTACATGAAAAAGTTTTTCCACAAAATTAATTTTTTTGTGAGACCTTGGTTAAAATTGTTTTTCTCTATCTTTAACATTGTAGAAGTTTTGTAAACAAACGGACAGACGGACGGACAGAAGGAGGGACAGAAACTAAAAGGAACATGTATTCAAATTTTTTATTTAAATGTGCTTAAAATAAAATGTAAAGTTTAACGTTATTTTGTTTTTTACCTATTTTTTAATCTATTTAATTTTTTATTTTTATGTAGTGTCTATATATAGTTCTCAATAAATCAGTAAACATGTACCAAATTTTTTTGTCTCACTATTTGATTCATACAACCGAGAATTACTTTAAAGCAAAGATACAATACCAAGGTCAATATCTGCATTTTATTTATCTCATAAATAACAACAGCTTTTTCTGTTCATATTATACAACAATAATTGGTTGACCGTAAGAACTTTCTGTTAATACAATTCTTTATGCATTTTTTTTTTTTTGCACATATAGTTTTCAATAACATACCTCAAATTTACATAATACCTCAAAGTAATTTGCAAGAACATTATAAATCTTGTTCTATATTAAATTTTTTTAAAAATTATTTTTCAATTAAATATAACAATTAATCACTAAGCGCAACTTTTTTCCTCACGATTTTATACATATAACCTTTACTTTTAATTACTTTAAAACTAAGATACAATAACAAGGTCAATATCTGCATTTTATTTATCTCATGAATTTTTGGCGTTAATATTATGTTTCTTATATTATTATCAACTGGTTGGCCGTGAAAGCGTTTTATTAAAAAAATAAATAAATTCTTGCATATTATTTGCATAGTCTATGTTATTATAGTACAACACCTGTATAACATTAAAATACGTTTTAATTTAATATTATTTTATTGACCAATGCTAATTTTATTTAATATTAATTTAGTTGTTGTGTCTTAATAAGTTCCTCTTAAGACTAACTTAAAACTAACTATTCTAGGTCTTATATAGTATAATTTATTGTATATAACATTTAGGTAAGAGAAATCTTATTACATATTATAAATAGAATTTAAGAGAAAGTACTGTAACTGATGACAGTACATATTACATCACCTGTTTAGATCATTGCACTTACTTGTTCTACATTATCTAGTTGACCTTGTCTATTATTTACAAAAGCTTTTTCCGGAAATTTAATTATACACGACACTTATTGACGAAAGTCATTGAACTTTGCATAATTAAAAAATACTACTTATTACAACACCTGTTTAGATCATTGCACTTACTTGTTGTACATTATCTTGTTGACCTTGTCTATTATTTACAAACACCTAATTTGCATTTTCCCAGGCCCAAGCGCCATACATACTACTCACAAAATGAAACTTATTATAAAAATCAACATTATTAATCCTAATGATACGTAACATTTAATCTTTAGTTCGAACTCTACATATTTAATGGTTCTTAGATTTTCTATTTGTTTTAAGTGTATTTTTTCTAAGCTAAAGTTTTTTGTAATATTAAAATTATTTATAATTGGAAAAATTATACTATTTTTGTATTCATTTATTTTATTATACAATGTTTCTTCTTTAATTTTTACTTCACAAGTTTTATATTTAATAATAAAATTTGCTTTTCTATAATATCCTGATTGATACAGGTTTGTATTATTTTTCATTTTGGAAAATTAACAATTAATATCATTTCATCATTTATTTTTGTTACAGATTCTATTGAATCTAATTCGTAATTACAAGTATTATTGGATTTTAATAAATTTCTTATACATACGTGATTTGGGGAATTTAGAATAGGGGTAATTCTAAACGGTAAGGAATATTGTTAAAGACATATTAAATGAACACCATTCTGATAATACTGTTAAAGAAATTTTGGTTATTAATGAAAAAATTACTGATTGTGTTCAAATTACAAATGAATTTAACAATTTCTTCACAAAATGCACAAAAAATTTAGTAAGGCCAAATAACGTAAGTCAGCTTATTTTAAATAATATAAACTATGATATTCTTCAAATAAATTCATTTGGATATTTAGAAATTACTCCTAATTAAATAATTTCCAATATACATCAACTAAAGAACAAAACTTCTTGTACGGAAGACAAAATCAATAAAGTTTTATTAAAAAGAATAGCGCCGTATGTAGCGGATGTTTTATGTTTTATATTCAATCGCTCAGTTTATTCTAGTGTGTGGCCTAACTCGTTGAAATATGCGAAAGTAATACTTTTATTTACGAAAGGCTTAAATTTGTATTGTCGAATTATAGACTTATTTTCTTACTGCCAACTATATGTAAATTATTTGAAAAATTAATAAAAACTAGAATGTTGAATTTTTCATTAAAAATCAAATTTTTTGGCAATAAACAGTAAGGTTTTGTACCAGGCAAATCTACAGAAAAAGCGATCTTAAAATTATGTTCTGAACTACATACAAGTTTAAATGAAAATAATAGCACTGTTGCTTTGTTAATCGATATAACCAAAGCTTTTGATACTATTGACCACTGCATTCTTATTAAAAAACTTGAAAAGGCGTGTTTTAGGTTTTTTACTTTTCTTAATTAAGATAGAAAACAGCGAGTTAAGTTAAATAAAAACTTTAGCGAAATCAACAATATTAACATTGGTGTACCGCAAGGTTCTGTAATGGGTCCTTTGTTATTTCTAATATATACTAACTCTCTATTTTCGTTCAAAGGTAAAATCACTGATTTCGCTGATGACTGCGCTCAAGTATACAGTGATAAAAATGTTGATTTGCTTAAACAATCTCTGGAATATGACGTAAACTTACTTAAAAATTGATTTTCATGCCATAAGCTTCTTATAAATAACAAAACCAAATTAATTGTATTCAGTTTAAGAAATTCTAACCTATTCGACATTAATATTAAGTTTCATAGCGGTCATTGTCCTTTGTCTATGGGTGATAATGGATTAAACTTTTGCCAGTTTTTCATAACTCCTGCTCAATCCCCAGTTTTTCATAACTCCTGCTCAAAAAATTGCTTTTATATTGAGTCGGTATCCATTTATAAATATTTAGGTGTAACTATAGATAAAAATTTTAACAGGAAATTTCATATTGATAAGTTATACAAATATTCACTTTTATGCATCAGAAAATTCTATTTACTAAGGCAATGTTGCTCCAGAAAATTTTTGTTAACATTCAAAAATAAAATATGGTATACCTAGTTGGGGTGGAACCTATTTAAGTACTATAAGTCCTATTCTTAAAAGTGTATTATTAGAATAATTAACGGCAAAAGTAGATTAGGTAGCAATTTTCCTTTCTTCCAACAATCAAGTATACTACCTCTAAGGCAATTCAATTCAATTTATTTCATATTTTGTCATTTAAATTGTGTACTTAATATATTTAATAATTAATAATATACAGTAAAACTAATGAGTTATTTTAGATTACAAAAAATAAAAAATAACATAAAAAAAAGTAATTTACCAATATTATACAAACAATTTTAGTTTAACAAAATTAGAGAAAATAAAACAACACTCTTTATTTAATACAAAATAGCTTTAGTGTACTTCTAATTAACTTATAAAAGTTTTAACATTTACTTATAAAAAAGAAAAAGTTGTGGGGTAATTCAGATTGTAATTGAGTTAACTCAAAATAACTCATAGTTCAGTTAACTTAAAATGAAGAAAAGTAAAAGCTAGTAATTTTAAACCCAATGGAAGCTCTAGCAAAAGCGAAAAAAGTGAAAGGTATGATAATAAAATAAAAAGAAAAAAAACAACAAAACGAAGGCAAAACTCTGTGCAGAAGGCATAATACAGGTATAATAACACTAAATTAATACATCGAAAAAAGCTTCTACCTGATTATAATCATAATTAAGAAGCCATAGTTTAACTCGTTTCCAGAAGATAGTGGCTGATTTTAAAATTCTACAGTTAAGCGGTAGTTTATTAAACAAACGACATGAAAAGGTTGAATAGAAATTACGTAGTGAAGTTGTTCGAAAAGGCGGAATAGGTATGATTGCACTTTGATTTATTCGAAGATTATATTGGCCTATGTTTTTTTCGTTTTTGCTCGTCTTAGGAGCATAGGATATCTACTAGACATCTCCGTATGATCCTATTCGGATCAGTTATTTTTGCTTCCTCCCATGTTTTTCCAGTTGAGGTTAGTTCCTCTAACATAGTTCGCCTCCAGGTGTTATTGGTGCGACCTAGTTGTTTTAATTGTTGTTGTTGTTATTTGTGTGAATTTCTAGACTGGTTTCTTCTTGGTTAGAATCGCTGATATTACTGATTTTTGTCAAGTGTCGTCTCCATATTCGGGTTTATTTTTCGGGACATGTTATCAGTTCACCATTTTGATCTTTGATTGGGTGATTTTTGTTGTTTCTTTTGCCAGTGAGCTGATTCACAATTTTATGGACCTCTCTTGAGTTGTTATGTGTTGCAGCCGTTTCAGTCTTATTCACGAGATCGTTGATGTATGTTCTTTTGTCTCTTCTTGCAGATCTTTAAACTTGTTTAGCTATATAAATGTATTCTTGTCTTATAGCGTTATTGATATTCAATTGTTGTTTTAGGCTATTTCTTTGTGTGATTAGATTGGTGTTATTGGAAATCCATATTTTTCTCTGCGGCTGAATTGTCCCAAGTTGTTTTTCTGCTGTGTTTTTGAGGGTCTCGACAATGTGTTCCCATGTGTGTGGTTGGCCTATTAGGAGGGTTTGGCGTATTGTTACTACCATATTATTTCTTGTTTCAATGTTACAGAACTCTTGGAGATTTATCTTTCTTCTTATGTTTCTTCGTGATCTTCTTTTGTATTTCTACCATATTCTAATATCTCCGGTTATTAATTCGTGGTCGCTTCCTATATCTGCACCTCTCTTATTTCTGACATCTTGCAGTGTGTTTCTTCATTTCTTGCTGATATATATGTGGCCAATTTGGTTTTCAGCTTGACGGTTTGGTGCGGTGCATGTATACTTATGTATATCTTTATGGGGGAATAAAGAGCCGCAGATAATTAGTTGGAATGTTTGGCATAGATCTATGAGTCTTTTCCGTTATTATGTCTAACTCCGCAGCTAAGTGTTCCTATTGTATCTTCTATACCTTGATTGTCTGATTCTATTTTAGAATTGAAATCACCCATTAGTATCGTATCACCTTTCCTTATGCTGATTAACTCTTTTGTTAATTGTTCATAGAAGTAGTCTTTAATCTCATTTTCTGCGTTTTCTGTAGGTGCGTAGCATTGTACTGTCGTTATATTTTTAATTCTTGTCGCAAATCATGCTATGAGTATTCGATCTGATATTGGCTTCCAGCTACTTAGTGAGTTACGCAAATTTCTTAATATTATGATACCTACTCTGCTGTCGCCCCCACTATCTTTTCCACTGTATATTAGTTTGTTACCATTTGCTGTTATATCTTCTCCATTTTTGTTCCACCGCATTTCGCTAATTTCGAGGATATATAAGTTGTATTTGCTAATTTGTTGTTCTACTTGCGCCAGTTTGGGTGCTTCACGTAGCGTTCTTACATTCTATTGTCAAATCCTTTTGACTGCATTAAATGTTGTTACCGTGAATTCATTTCTGTGTCTGAGGCTCTCCCTTGTGTTTCGAATCGTTTTTCCTTTTTCGGTTAAGTAAATGATTGGTCTACTGTAATCTATCTACAAGATGTCTCTTCTTAATTTTTCCCTAGTGTCATCTATCGGTCAAGTAGAGAAACCGTGTCATGTTCTTTGGATGCGTTGTGCCATTGTAATTGTGTATGACCAGGCCGAGGTAAATTGATTACAGAATTTGTAATGAATATAAGTTTTTCATCTGATAGAAGATTCTCAAGACCGATCTGCAGTAATTCTGTAAATTCATAACATGATCTGTCCAACTCATTTGGACATCCAATGTTAAGCCTAAATACTTAAAATGGCATACTACTTTGATAACAAAACAGTTAAAACTACATTTAACTTCGTGACGGTACAGTACATGTAAATCATTACAACTTATATTAAACATTCTTAACTGCTTACATTCTGGGGTATGATAGGTAATATTTACTGTTGGTAATTTCTGTTTTCTTAAATTAAGGAAAATTATTTTAGTTTTGTTAGTAATTAAAAGTTTATGCTGCGCAAATCATGATTAATATCTGAAATTGAATCCAGGATGCTATTGGCACAATAAGCACATCTAATGTCATATGAAAAGGTGTAAGTTGGGCTTTAAAAAGAAGCTTGAACAGTGAATTTATATAAATTAGAAAAAGAATGGGCCCTAGAGGACTGAACCTTGAGGAACACCTAGTATAATAATATCCGATCTGCTAAATTTTGAACCTATTTTTACCTTTTGCTTTATATGACTTAGATATGATTTAAACCAACTCAATACAAAACCCCTTATACCCATTCCTAATTTTTTTATTAAGATTTTATGGTCAACCATATCAAATCTTTACTGATATGAATAAAGAGTCCAGTTGT
>OX352772.1:218452334-218480147 GCA_947095535.1 Poecilobothrus nobilitatus
CTAAGTTCTCATCATTGCTTGGAACAATTTCCATATGATCCAAATATTCATATTATTTTAAAAACTCAGAATATTGTATTTTCAATTCAGGATTCTTTTTTCCCAGGCTGTAAAATTGTCTTTGTGCTATATTGTAAGAGTTACATAGTTTATGTACATTATCCTTAAGCGGTAACTTAACAAAAATTCGCCCATTGGTGTGAACGAGAAGTATTGAGGTTAAAAAACTCCTCACAAAATTGTTGCTCAACAGTGAGTGAGACCGGTTTTGAATAGAAATTTTCAATTTCCCAAATTTTTGCACAATATCGTTAAGAGATTCATCTAAATCTAAATTGGGAGTTTCTAATGTAATATTGTGAGAGATTCCTTTTGTCTGATAACACAGGTGAATTGAATTTTCCAGAAACAATCCATCCCAGCATTGTGTTTTGTAAAGTGGGAAGATTAGGTCCTAATTTTATTTGTCCAACGGACATTATTTCAAAAAAAGTTTAGGTCAACCATCTGTTTTTTAAAGAAAAGTGGAACAGCAAGTTCCAAATTTTTTGGGATGTTCCAATCTTCAATTGATAAATTAGAAGCTAACAGCTTAAGATTTAATCGAAGAACAGTTGTGTGAGATTTTATAACAGCATTCGTGATAAATCGCGCTGTAGCGTGAGACTCTCCTATTCCACATATTTGAGCAACCACTTTAGATTTTTTCAGGCAAAGTGGTTGAATCATGTATTCAGATATGAAATTTAGTTGCGACCCAGAATCCAAAAGAACTCTTAATGGTTTTAAAATTCCAGAATGGTCACAAACATATACCATCGCCGTAGCTAATATAATATAATTTTCACCTACGGAAAATTAATTATTTGTAGAAGATGAGCTCATAACTTTGACTGATGAGCTGGAAGGACGACCAAATGAGGAACTACTTGATGAAGATAAAGATGAAACAAAATAATTTGAAGCGGCCGAAGACTGTTCATTTTCTGAAGAAATTATAATAGAATATCGATGCAAAAGTGTGTGATGGGGAAATGAGCATACTTTGCATTTAGAGCTCTTGCAATTTCTTGATGAATGCCCTTTGGTAAGACAATTAATACACAGTGATAGGCTTTTTATTTGATTATATCTATCTAGTACTGTTAGCGCTAAAAATTTAGAGCACTTGTAAATATTATATTGAGAATCATGACAGAAATGGCATGAGGCATGATTGACCTTTGTTGCAGGTAAAGTAGTAACACTGTTGGAGGAGAATTTATTTTTGTTGTTATTAGTGAAACTATTGGCTGAACCTGGTGCTAATTGTTTTATAGGTGGACACGTATTATCGATTAATTCTAAAATTCTATGTCGAGATTCCAGAAATTTTATGAGCTCTTCATATGTTGGCAGATCAGAAGAAGAAATTGTAGAAAGGGATTGCTCCCATAGCTGTATAGTGGCTCTTGGAAACTTTTGAATGACTGTATGAATAATTATCATATCCCATTTATTAATTGCAGCTCCTAACATTTTTAACGCATGCACTGTCTCACGGATTACGTCTAATAATGCCTTTAATCTAGTTCAATTTTCAACGAACAGTTTGGGATGTTCTAAAAATCTAGTTAAGTGATTACTAATCAAAACTCGTTTGTTATTAAATCTGTTATTTAATAATTCCCAAGCTACCTTATAATTGGATTCAGTAACAGAAAGATGGCTTAAAAGTTTGTCGGCCTCCCCAGTCAGATTAGTCTTTAAGTAATGAAGTTTGTTTACTGTGGGAACGTCTGTTCGATTATGTATTAATGAGGTAAATAACTCGTTGAACGATTGCTGGTTTTCAAACTTACCGGCGAATTTAGGAATATTTATTTAAGGTAAACCAATTGACTTACTTGGATAATTAGCTTCCTCTAATTCTGCAACGCTGGTCTTTGGTTCCGAATGCTTTGCGACTTCCATTTTTTCCAGCAAATCACCCATGTCCAAAATAAAATTAAAATAAGATTCTTCAGTTGAAGAAAATTCATCATCGGTAAAATATGTGCACATTTTCTTCTCTTCATCATTTGCTAGAGATTCAAGTTCATCATCCCTTTTGTTTAAAACTGCCCACACTAACTTGGCTTCTGCTATCCGATTTTCTAAATAAAATTTGGTTCTCCTAGTTGACCCAGTTTTGTTGAAGTTTCTTATGGCCTTATGTAGCTTGGCAATAGAACTGTTTTGCTGTTCCAATAACCTTTCCATTATATTTAAGTTATATGTAAGTGCAGAAGAATTAAAATTTTTCTCCAACTAAAAAATATGTTAATTAGTTAATATTTTTATTACTAGAATTTCAAATATCTAATTAGGTAACTATTATAAGTATGTGCTTTCATTTTTTATACAATATAATTTCTTTAAAATAATATATAAGTAAAAACTATATAAAGTTTATTATAATTCATAAAAATTCAAGAAAATAAAAACAATAAAAATTTTCTTTTATTATTATTTTTGTCAGATAAATTTTTATTTTATTTTTGTTTATTTTTCACCAAAAAATAATAATAAATAATAATCTGCAGAACGCAGATTATTTTCCTCCCATTTAACTAAACCTACATATTATGTACATCCCTTCCTGGTCTAGCTGGTAGGAGAGCAAGTATTGCAATCATACCAGCTATGGCTTTTTTTGGGTTCGATTCCTAATGGGGATAACTTCATATCCCAGTAATTAATATTAACATAATTCTCATATCAACTAACTTTCGCATATATTATAACAATTTTTCAATTCATATCTATAATTCACAGATATAATAATCTTAAAATAATCCTAATATCAGAACAACCAATATACATAGCTATTTTCACTTTATAAATACAACTCACAGATATAATTAGTTCAATAATTAATAATTCAAACTAGGACGCAAATAACTTATACTCCTAGCAAAACAAGGATCGGTTGCAATAGCCCAATCCCCTGTTCAGCTTAAATTGAAAAGAATTCAAGAAACGGAAGCAAGAAGCCTCGGATAAAATAGATTTGGAAATACGGCAACTACCTTTGGCATGATAACACATTATAATAACACGAGTAGGACAATAACACGAGTATACACAAATACACATGGGTCTCATCTGATGGTAGAACAAAGAACCAAATTTACCATATATGCGTGAGTAGGAAATGGAGAAACTCATTGTTATATGTAAGGAATAGAAGTGGTGCTGATATACAGAGCCACTATGAGCTAATAACAGCTGACTTGAAGATTCGGCTAAGGCGCACTACTACCAACACGCAAAAACCCAAAGCTAAATTGAATTTAGAATAACTCAGAAACTCAACAGTAAAATCTAATGTCATGACGGCTATCCAGTAAACTGTATCAGAGAGCAGTCATAGCCTTACAAACCGATCTCTCAGAGTTAACCACCCTATAACAAATCGAAACGGCAACACTCTAACTAACGCTCAAGAACAAACTAAGCGATGGAAAGAACACTTTGAAGAAATAAGCTACATTCAGCTGACACACAGGCTTCACTGGGAAGTATCCACCAATGACTTCAGTGAAGTAAACACCAGCATTCTTAGCTCAGCACCTTCTATCCATGTGATTAAAGACGCCATCTTAAGATTGAAAAATAATAAGGCAGCATGAGATGATGGTCTACCAAGTGAAATACTAAAATCAGATCCAGAATCATCAGCAGAACTCATCCATCCGCACATAACAGAATAGAATCAGCAAAGCAACGCCAGCATTCGGTAGACTTCGGCTTATATGGAACAGCAACCAAATATCTACAAGAACAAAAATTAGGATATTCAACTTCTGTGTTAAAACCACTCTAACATATGGTAGTGAGTCATGGCTGCTAACAAACTCCATCAAGAATAAGCTGGAAGTCTTCATAAACAAACACCTAAGAATAATATGCAGAATTTTCTGGCCGAACAGAATCAGCAATAAAGATCTACAGAACTTAACAAATAAAGAACCCCTAATAAAACACATAACCAGGAGAAGGTGGAAATGGATCGGGAACACATTGAGGAAAATGACACAACCAGAGTTTCACTATGTTGGAATCCACAAGAAGGTTCCAGAGCTCGAGGTAGACCCAGAATGACGTGGAAGCGCACTGTTCTAGGTGAAATAAGCAGATGCAATTTGTCTTCGAGCTTGATTGAAGAAAAAGCAGGGAAGATTGGAGACTTCAAGTGGAAGCTCTATGCTCCCTAGTGGAGTAACTGGTAAAAAAAAAAACATATTATGTATAAAGGAATTAGTTCTCAGTGTTTAGTTGGCATAAAATAAAAAATAAAAATGTCCACTTAATATCTAAAGTTAATCACGAGAATTATATAACTAAATAGTATACTTTTAAGTTTACATTGTATTATGTATTTTGCTAGTGAAAATAATCTATTTCGAGGTCTTGCATTGAGAATAATATCGAATTTGCGTAGAAATCCGTATACTATTTCTTTTTTTATCAGCCGGCAGCAGCAGAAGCAGCTTGTACATTATTAATGTCATAGAATTAAATAAATTATAAAGAAATATTTTATAATTCATTATTCAATTTCATATAATTTTAGAAAATCCTTTATCAAATTAGGCATTAAAATGCTGTATAAATTAATGTTTCATTTGAATATGCCTGTATCGGTGCAAAGATAAGATAAAACCGCGCTTTTAAAATCTATTAGAAATTGCAAAGAAATTAATATAATACTCTCAAAAAAAACAATCGTATTTATCATTTGCTGTTTAGATATTGTTTGTTTTCAAAATGACAATTTATTCCGTAAGTTTGGTTGAAATTCTATTTAAAAAGTTGGATGTTTTTTTGTATAGAGTGCTAAATGAGAAAATTTCTTTGACAAAGGTTCTTTGGTTTGGTTCACCATTAAATTTATCTTATAGTCCATGCAGTTCAAGAAGTGTTTAGCAAATTCTTTTTACAAACATTTAAAAGATAGCAAATTCTTTTTAAAAATATCGAAAAGGTAGGAAATTCTTTTTAAAAATATTAAAACAAGATATTTCTATTTTAATCCGTTTAATTAAAAGTAATTAAAAATTTAACGTTTTAAATAATAATGCTTAAACATTTAAATGCAAAACACTTTAAATGCAATTCTTGTTATAAGTATTTTGTAACAGTCATTTACTTAATCCAAGCATCAGTTAAATTATTCACTTAATTAATATATTGTAAAACTTGAACTATTTATTTATTTATTTTTAGGTAAAGATTTTATTAGATAAAAACTTACAAGTTCATACGATAACGCTGCAGTTTAAAACTATGTGTTTGTTTTAAATATTAGTCAATCATATAATAATTTTGAATTGAAATTGAATAAATCCATTTTTTTTTAAATTATTTTTCAGAAGGAAACCTGAAAATAATGTATGTATGTATGTATTTACATATTATGTACATAATGTATAGATTTATATGCTTACATGATGGAGATTTAAGAGAAACACCTAGTGCTAGTTCTATACGTGATCAACTATCTATTTTAGGATAATTTGGAATTAGAATCGGCCAATCAAAAATATTCACTGGACAAGAAATCATAGATTCTAAAAATGGTCTACTTAATATATAAGTAGCATATAAATTAGGAAAAGAAAATACATACATATTTATGTAGGTACATACATGTTATGCCTTAATTCAATTTTTAATATTTAGAAACACAATTATTATCTTAAATTGTAAAAAAAGTGAAGTATTTTTAATATTAAGTAAAACAAGTAATGAAAAAACTAAGGGTTTTCAAAAACGCACATTTCCAAAATTAGTTTTTGGTAAAGAGTACATAAATATTAAGTAGGTATGTATGTTAATTGAATAAAATAAATTTATAATGCATACGTAATATAAAAATTGAAAGAAATCGTTAGAATAATTTGTTAGAAAAATTGGAAAAAATCAAGTCACACTTTCGTTAATTTTAAGGTCACCCTAATTATTAAGAAAAATTATTAACACAAACAAAAATATAATATTGAAACTTTAATTTTTGTTTATTACTTAAAACAAATTTAAATAGGTGCTCAAATTAGTTGTTTAAAAATAGAGAATTTTAATTTTTGACCCCTTATATCTCCTAAATGGAGGGCGATACAAATCTATTTCCTGAAGTGACTCATATTTATTTCCAAGAATTTAACCTCTGAATATTTGAAGCTTCTATGTTAAACCGTTTGAAAGGTAGGGGTCCAAATTTTTGCAAACACCCCTTGAAAAAGTAGGTGATTTCAATCTTCGACTATCACCCTCCGATTGATATATTTCTCAATGTTAACTCCTCCAATGAAACTTCTTTTTCTGAGAATTATCTAAAGTTTGATTTTGCCAAAACTGATTTCACATATTTAAACTCACTTATAGGCTCACTCAATGTGGAATCAATTTTTGCTTCATCAGATCTGAACATCAGCCTTAAACGATTTTATGAGATGCTAATAACATGTTTTCGCTTAGTAATTCCTACAAAATCTCATGAATAATCTAACTAAAGAATAGCGTTATCTAAGGAACAAACGAAATTCTTCATGGAAAAAACATATGGAAACTAATTCCATTGCCCATTATAACACCAGTTTGATATTTATCATAGAATTAAAATTCTATCTGATACTTTATATAAAAATTATATTGACAGAATTAAATCGTAATTTTATACCAATCCGCGACGTTTTTATGATTTTGTTAATAGTAAACGTAGAACTGATAGTTACCCATTGGCTTTGCGGTACGAAGAAACAACATCAGATACCTCGCAGGCTGTTTCCAATTTTTTTGCCACATTCTTTTCCAGTACTTAGCAGAACGGTGTTTTTCAGTTAAATCAGTCATATTTAGATAACCTAGTTCCTCCATCTCTTTCAAATTTTGGCATTAAGACCATTGTAATAACTGAAGATATCTAAATGCCTCACCTTTTAGCTCTACAAGATGACTGCACGTACGGCGCCGACGGAGTTCCACCAATAATATTAAAATTTTGTGCCCAAAATTTGGTAGGTCCCATTTGCAAATTATTCAATTTGTCAATTCAATGTGGCTCTTTCCCTGAGCCCTGGAAACTTTCATTTATTAACTCGATACATTAAGAAAGGGGCTCGTTGCCATGTAAGAAATTATAGACCCATTACTAAACTGTCACCTATTCCCAAATTGTTTGAAAAAATAATGTGCTCGTATTTTGTTGATTAATGTCAACCATTTATTCCACCAAAACAACATGATTTCCAAAATAAAAATATAATGGAAACTAAAAAACAAGCTGATGTGGTATTCACAGATATCAGCAAGGCCTTTGATCTAATTCCCTATAAAATTATCCTTCAAAAGCATAAAGCAATAGGATTTTCAAGTCCTAGCCTTAAATGGTGATCTTCTTATTTGTCATATAGGTCATATCAGGTCCTTTTTAGATCTACAATTTGCATCTTACTTTGCAAATACAGGAGTGCCACAAGGTAGCCATCTAGGTCCTATATTTTTCGTAGTATCGACTTATTATAGTCCACTATGTTTTGCTGATGATACCAAAATCTGCAAAACTATAACTTCCACTCGTGATTGTGAGTTGTTGCAATATGATCTCAACCAATTTAGTTCATGGTGCAGAAACAACAATCTCAAACTAAATGTTAGCAAATTCCTAATTATGAGCTTTTCAAGGTTACGAGCTAACTGAACAATCAATTATGATTACGTCCTCAACGATCAACTTATTAAAATAACAGATCGTACTTGTGATTTGGGACTGATCCTTGATAGTAGGTTAGATTTCAAGAGTCACTACAACTCCATAATAAATAAAGCTAACTCAACACTTGGATTTATTATGCGTTGGTCAAAAGAGTTTTCTGATCCTTATATCACTAAGCAACTTTTTACTACTTATGTAAGACCTATACTTGAATACTCGAGCCAAGTATGGTTTCCAAATCGTGATATAGATATTTCACGTATTGAATCGGTCCAAAAAAGATTTCTTCGTTTCGCTTTACGAAACCTTGCTTGGGCTGATCCTATACGTCTTACTCCATATGAAGCCAGACTTTCTTTAATTAATTTGAACTCCCTCCAGTCACGCCGCCTAATGGCTGATATCATATTCGTTCAGCAGATTATTCGCGGTGATAACAACTCCTCCTCTATTCGCGAACAAATGAGGTTGAGAGAAAATCTAAATAATTATAGATGGGTCGGGCTTTTTAATGTGTCACACCATTCTACAGACTATGGCAAATTTGAGCCTATTTCGCGTATGTTAGGAGAGACTAACTTAAGGTCTGAGCTCTTCGATATTAGCGTTAACAAATTAACACTGAGAGCCAGACTTTTCGCGAGCATGGTTAATTCTCGTAGTCTCCATGATTAGTTTGTCATTTTCAATCTAACTTGCATGTTAGTTTCTTTGTTTTTTCCCGTTTCTTATTACCATTAACATCATTACTAACATTAATTAGTAGTTACTAACAGTGGTAATGACCAATTAAGTATTAAGTTTATTTAATATCTAAGTATCATCATTTACTAACATACTAATATACTAACATACTAACCCTTGCAAATGATGACTTTTCAGTTAATTATGATAGTTCACTAAATGCACAACATAACTGACGCTTGGTTTAAGCAAATGTCTGATAGATTAAAATCGGTCCATGGGTTCAGATTCTGGAAGCTTCCGAATGATTTCAGAGCAAACGAGATTATCTCCTAAACCAAAAAAGATAGAACCTTTAAATTTGGTGCACTGGTGTTCTTTCATGTTTTTAAGTTTCTAAGTACAATAATATTCCTTTCTGTTTGATTTATGTCTCTGAAATTTGAGAGGATTTGGTCCGTGGGTTCAGATTTTGGAAGCTTCTAAACGAGCCCCATAGCAAACGAGATTAAATCCACAACCAACAAAGATAGAATCCCGTTATTATACGCTACACATTAAGTATAGTGTATATTAACTTTGGTATGGTATTTGTAACCACCAAAAGGAAGCGAGTTAGATATGGACATGTATATATATTCTGAATCAGGATCATCTCCTGAGTCGATTTAACGATGTCCGTCCGGCCGACCGCCCGTTCGCATGATAACTCAAAAACTAGTGAAGCTATCTTGATGAAGTTTATATAGTAGGTTACTAATTACGAAAGAAGGCTAATTCGAATCTGGACAAAATCGATCCATGGGTTCGGGTACCTCCCATACAACTCCCAAAACCGAATACGCATATCTTCGAAATTAATAAAGATAGAAACTTAAAATTTTGTACGAGGATGTGTTTTCCTGAATCCCTGATATCCCTAAAATGTGAGATGAATTGGAGTGGTTGTTCGGGTACCTCCCACACAACTCCCAAAACCGAACAAGCATATATTCGAAATTAATAAAAATAGAAACTTCAAATTTGGTACTAGGGTGTTGTTTCGTGAATCCCTGATTCGTCCAAAATTTAAGAAGAATTGGAGGAGCTGTTCAGTTACCTCCTACACAACTCCCAAAACCGAACAAACATATTTTCGAAATTAATAAAGATAAAAGCTTCAAATTTGATACGAGGGTGCTGTTTGCTGAATGCCTGATTTGCCTAAAATTTGAGATGAATTGGAATTGTTGTTCGAGTATCTCCCACACAACTTCCAAGACCGAACAATCATATCTTCGAAATTAATAAATATAAAAACTTGAAATTTGATATAAGAGTATTCTATCCTGTTCTGATGATGTCTCTAAAATTTGAGATGAATTGGGGTGGTGGTCCGGGTGCCTTCACACACTTCCCAAGATCCAACAAGCATATCTTCGAATTAAATAAAGATAGAAAGCTGAAATTTTGTACAATTGTTGTAAAAACATTTATGTTTTAGCTTATATTAAATACCTAACTAAAATAACTTATGGATTTTTAATTTAATTTGAATTTTTTAGGTGTAGGGTATAAATAAGTCGGTTACATCGACTTGCTGTTACATTTACTTGTTCTTAGTACAAGAGTGTTCTGTTATGTTTCCTTTTCTCTAAAATTGGAAACTGACATTTGAAAGAATTTGAACCATGCGTTCGCATTTTGGAAACTTCCGAACGAGCGCAAGAGCAAACGAACATATCTCAAAAACCAACAAAAGTAGGACCTTTAAATTTAGTACAATGGTGTTCGGGCATGTTTTCTTTATGTCCCTGAGATGGAGTTGAGGAATTGCAGTGGAAATTCGGGTGACACAGTATCCTGGGGCTAACAAGCATATCTTCGAAAATAATAAAGATAGAAACTTGAAATTTTGTACAAGGTTGTTAAAGAATGCCTCTTTTACGTTCCTGAAATTCGAGTTGAATAAGAAAGAAAAGAGAAGAGGTTCAAGCAGCCGGCAAAAAACTTATGGATTTTTAATTTAATTGTAATTATTCAGGCTACTAATAAGTCGGTTGCATCGACTTACTGTTACATTTACTTGTTTTTAGTTTAATTTCTTATATTTAATGTAAATTTATACCAGGTATAATTAAAAGAATTTTGTGATTTATTTCAAATAAAATATAGATAGGATAAAAGAATGAAAATGTAATAAAATATACCTACACTTAAACATTTTAAAACAAAAAGATTTTTTATTTATCTAATTTAAAAGAAAACAAAACCACACCAAACGACACATAAAAAACTTTCTTTTTCTTTCTTTATTCCCTTTGGAAACATAGGGCTTCCACGAGACCTTTGTATCTGATTCTGTTTTGGTCTAGTCTCTTGATTTCTTACCAAGTTTTCCCGGTTGGTTACAATTTCCTGCATTACAGAACTTTGCCATGTATTTTTTGATCTATCCACCCACCTTATTCCTTGTGGGTTCCAATCAAGTACCTGATTGGATATCGGACAGTCTGCTTTTCTTAATGTGCGACTTATCCACCTCCACTTACTTTTTTTTAAGGTCGTGATTATGGTGTATTGCCTTGTAATACTGCATAATTCTGGGTTTGTGATTGTTCTCGGCCAGAAGACACTTCAGATTATTCAAAGATGCTTATTTATATAGACCTGTATTTTGTTGATGTTATTTGTGTCCATCATCTATTTTTTGCTACCATACAGAAGTACCAAATTTATTAGTTAGTGTTCGTTAGTCTTTGCTCCACATCATGCTTAATACTACCATCTCCAGATATAGTGCTGCCAAGGTAGTTGATTGTAGCAATCTTTGAGTGTATTGTTGTTAATTATGATGGGTGTATTATTCGTTGCGTTTATTCTCAGACATTATGTGTGTGGGCTGGTAGGCAGATGTCAACGACGTAATCCAGATCTTATAATCTACTGGTCAATTTCCATGTATTGCCTCTAGGAATATTGTTAACTCTCTTCATTAGGTAGGTAGGTAGGTATGGTGGTGACCTTCACGATGCTGCGTGAAGGCCTCAATTCTCTAGATTGCGCCATTTTGATACCACTGCACTCATGTGACCCGTGTTTTTAGATTGTTTTCGGTTTTATATCCAACCCGAGCGGTTCAGATACAAGATCAGTTCTTTGATTTTGTGTTCAGAAAGCTCGCTGAGGTTGTGGAAGAACGGCTTGCCGAGTGAGAGAAGTCTGGCTTCAGCTAGGGCCGGACATCTGCAAGTCTGGCTTCAGCTAGGGCCGGACATCTGCGGGCTGTGTTCCCGATTCTCACTTTCGTTTGCTTCTTTGCAGCTCCTGCATCAGGTGTTCTGTGGGATTCCTAGTTTGGCCGCATGCGTGCCCATTGGCCAGTGGCCTGTGATGATTGCCACTAGTGTGGCTATGTCTATGCGGGATTTGGATATCAACTCAATTGATCTACTTTTATTGTATGTGGCCCACAATATTCTAAATATGGTGCAATTACTCAGATTACTCCACCTATTTTGCGTTTTCACTATATACAAAGAGAGGATCCGTTCCTTGATGGTACTGATTGGGCAACTAACTCTCCGGTAACTTTCCGAGGAGTTAGTGTTCTGAGTAGCTCCTTTCTTTGCTAGTTCGTCAGCTTTTTCATTTCCTTCAATATTGCTATGCCCAGGCACCCATAAGAAAGTTATGTTTAACCTTTCGCTTGTTAGGGCAATTTCCTCTTGGCACTGTCTAACAAGCTTAGAGGTTGTGATGTTTGCGTTAATGGCCTTAATCGCGGATTGACTGTCCACACAAATGGCGACCGTTCTCATTTGTGTGTTGTTTCCGTTCAGAATTCGAGCAGCCTCTCTAACTGCTAGTATCTCCGCCTGAAAGATGCTAGCTGTGTCGGGGAGTCTGTAGAATTTTGAAATGTTGAGTTTCTCCGAGAAAATGCCAGCACCAACTCATTCCTTCATCTTGGATCCGTCGGTGAAGATAGTGACATCGAAGATCTTTGTCACATTACCGCCCTTCCATTCCACTCTAGACGGAAATTCTACGACTAAATTACTCCCGAAGTTTATTTTGGGAATAGTGTAGTCGGTCAGGGCTGGTATAAAGTCCCTTGGAAATATCTCCAGAATATTACCGTGGCCATATGGTTTAGTAGCAAACCACCCAGTTTCGCTGAGTTGAACTGCACTACACGTTGCGACATACTTAATGTATAGATCCGGGGGTAAAAAAAATAAAATAGTATTCAGAGCATCAGACGGACACAATCGCAGTGCTCCTGTGATGCCCACAGATGCCGATCTCTGTATTCTATTTAGTTTTGTTATATTGTATTTCCGATTCATCGCTGGCCACCACACCAGCGATCCATAGGTAAGGATTGGGCGAACCATGGCTGTGTACGTCCAAAGCGCCATCTTTGGCTGCATACCCCATTTCTTCCCCATGGTTTTATTGCAAGCATAGAGAGCAACACAAGCCTTCTTAACTCTATGCTCGATGTTAGATTTCCAGGAAAGCTTCGAGTCTAGAATAACGCCTAGATACTTAGCGCTGGTAGTCAGATTTAAAGTATAATTGTTGAGTTTCGGTAGGACAAAAGTAGGTATTTTGGATCTTGTCGTGAAGAGTACCATTTCAGTCTTCTCTGAGTTGACACCTAGGCCACAACTTGTGGCCCAGTTGTGAACCTTGCTTAGAGTTCTATTCATGATCTCACTAATCACGGATATAAACTGGCCTGATACTAGTATCACCACATCATCCGCATACGCCACTACCTTTATTCCTTCCTCAGCAAGTATCATTAGAATTTTGTTTATAACCATTAGCCATAGCAAAGGTGATATTACACCTCCCTGAGGACTAATTTAGTAACACTGCTGTTTCCCATTTTCACGTGAATTATTCTGGAATTCAGCATGGATATAATCCAATGCTTCAGAAACTGCTCTGTTCCCACCTGGGTTAGAGCTTCTTCAATAGATTGGATGTTGACATTATTAAAAGCACCTTCGATATCTAAGAAGGTGGCTAAGGTAAATTGTTTGTACTTAATGGAGTGTTCAACTGTGCTGACCGCTTCATGAAGAGCCGTTTCTGTGGACCTACCTTTTAAATACGCATGTTGGGATTTCGAAACTAGAGTTCCCTCAAAGCGTTGCCTAATCTGGTAATCCAAAATACGCTCCAAGGTTTTTAAAAGAAAGGAAGACAGGCTGAGTGGCCTGAAGTCTTTCGCAGACTCGTGGCCCCTTCTACCTGCCTTTGGAATAAATACTACTCGGACTCTCTTCCAACTGCAGGGAAAATTATTATGTTTTAAACAGCCACAGCGACAAGCCACGATGTCGACAGCATTAACGACTTTTGCAACATAATCGGAATTATGCCTTCCAAGCCAGGCGATTTATATGGAGAGAAACTTTTTATAGCCCAAGAAACCTTTTCCTGAGATATAATTTTACTTACTCATCCCATGAGGTTCCTTGGCCTACAGGACCGCCATTGGGTGGAGTTACGTTACCGTTAACATTGCTGGCTACGGGAAAATGGGTGTTAACTAACAGTTCAAGAGATTCAGCTGAAGAATTAGCCCAGCTCCCATCCGTTCTTTTGATTAAGGAAGGACAGGATCTACCACTGGACAGAATTTTACAGATTCTAGCTGAATCCTTTGTAGTTTCAATAGATTGACAAAATTCCATCCAAGTATGCCGCTTGGCTTCTTTGATGGCTTTCTTATATACTTTTAGGCAATTTTTGTAAGGTTGCCAGTATTTATGTTTATAGCAAATATTGAAAATAGACCTAGTCAATCTTTTGAGGCAGGCTAAGTCTTCATTCCACCAAGGGAGATAGGTTTTATTTCCGCGACTAATTGGACACGAGACTTTAAAGGCTACTTCCATTGCCTTTTCAAAAGTTTCAATCTTTGCATCCAGTTCTTTTATCGTTTCAATTTTGATGTTCGGTACATTAATTAGTTTTGACTGTATAATTTGGCTGAATTTTACTCAGTCAGTTCTTTTAGGATTTCTATAGAATTTGGGAATATGCATCTGAAAATTCACCTCAAAGACTATATATTTGTGATCTGAGTAGGAGTTCTGGCTAGGCACAGACCAGTTGACAACTCCAATGATATTGTTTTTAGTAGCTAAGGTAATGTCTATTACCTCCTCCCACCCACTATATCTGTCCGAACTTGGGAAAATAAAAGTGGGTGTGTTACCACTATTACATATTTTAAGGTTAGTGTTAATAAGAAAATCAAATAGTGACTCACCTCGTTCGTTGTTCTCCGAACTACCCCATTGGGAATGCCTAGCATTGGCATCACATCCGATGAGTAGGTTGTCTTGCCTTGTCGCTCGCCCAAGTTTACGAACTTCCTCTGGTGGTGACGGATCGTCATGAGCCATATATGATCTCCACCAAGCCCTTCTAACCTGACGACAGTCAAATCAGATGAGCTAAAATCGGGGTGGAGAAAAGCACTAAATTGTTTATTTACTAAAATACAAGCTCTGGGTTTACCTGTATCTTTTTTGTAAAAAAGATTGTAATCTTTTTGATGTAGTCCCTTGATCTCAGCACCTCTGACCCAAGGTTCTTGAATGAGGCTGATGTCTATGTTTTCCTCGCTAAGTAAAACCAGCAGATTATCCGAGGCACTTCTCGAGTGCCTGAGATTATCCTGCACTACCTTTGGCATCATTACCCCTAACCGCACCCTCACCTGGTGCCGGATTCTATCCAAGAGGATGTCTTTCAATCGTGAGATCCTCTAACAGCTTAGAAGGTAGATCCTCCTCTGGATCTTCTTCGTCCGCTGGAGCTCTGAAAATTTTCAGTTTGGCATACCTTATGCCGAACCTCATTCTATAATCAGCCTTCTCAAGTTCCACTAGGCACTCCTCATTTATCAAAAGCAGGAAGGACTTACTGTTTTTTTGAGGCTCCTCAGCCTTGATTATCCTCCAGTTTTCCATCTGGACCTTCGGATTCTGGAGCTTAAGACATTGAAGAACCTTTCCATTGTCTATGCTGATATTTGGTAACCAAATGCGTGCCCTAGGTCGCCTTGGAATTTCCCCAGCCGGAATAAGCTTGAGCTTCAAGCCAACCCATTTATCACTAGCCTTAGCGACGAATTTGCTGAGGAAATCCAAAGACACCTGATACTCGCATTTGACAATCCTGCATCCTCTCAACACGTACGCGCAGTTGAACGATATGAGAGATCCCTCCGGGTGCTCCAAAACGTGTTGTAATACCGTCCCGGATAGATGGGCTTCTATCTCGCTCCATTTATCTATGATTGGCTTCCCACTGTTCGATATCCCATCAATAAGTGCCGCGTTCAGGTGATTTATAGCTACTACTTTGTAGGATTGCCTATTCTTGGCACCGACTTCAGAAGTAGCCTTTTTCTCCTTGGGTTCCCTCGCACACTTAACACCCCCTAGTACCAATGCGCTAGACCCCCGTTTTCTATTGACCCTCTTAGCTGCGTTATTGATCTCATCTTGAGATCTGTTGCGCTTCTGGCCAGTTGTTGTAGCAGGAATATTCTTATTCCCGTTCTTACCAGCTTGCACTTTTAGATATTCATCTACGACAAGCTGGTACTTAACTTTATCCGCAGCGTCCTTCTCATGAAGAGTACGTGCTTTTTCATTCTCAGCTATCTTGTTGAGAATGAAGAGAGCCCTGTTGTACTTTTCCTTCATGAGTACGCCAGCGGACTTACGTTTCTTATGATTTTTCTTCTTGCCACCCTCGCCATTGTTGACGACAAGAGTTTTAGGTTGACCTGGCATTGGTGTACTATGGCTGGTACTCGCAATGCCACTAATTAGCGTCTCTTAGCTAGACCCTAAAATCTCATCTTCAGATGAGCTCCCCATCTCAATTTCTTCCTTCTCCATTTGTTTTTTTTTATAGTTAACATCCATTCTTGATCCCACGAGTGTGGCCGGAAAAAGCGGTCCATTCCGGCATTGCCGCCTTACCGGGATAAGGCACTTAATACAACCGGCCTTGCCTGAGCATCGGAGGAGACCGTCCGTGACCAGTTATCTTTTACCACTTACTGACCATTCAGCTTTCGGCACTCTTGGTTTCGGATCTCCCCTGCAGCCATATCGGTATGGTTGAACCTACTGATACTGTGAAATCCCCAGGGATGACACAGTATCTCCGACATCGCCCACAGAATCATTGATTCTACTCAGCCCTCCCACCACGTCCAGGTGGAATCGCTATCGGGAGGGACTCTCTTCATTAAGTTATCCAGCACTATTGTGAACAGGAGAAGTAATATTCTGATGTAGAGCTTTACAGATTGCTACGTGTTTGATATTATCATATCTTCTCTCGAAATCAACATCTCAGTTTTTCAATTTGTCAATAATTTTATTTCCGAATATGCTGCTTCGGATCTGAGATTTGCTGGTTTTATTTGGACATTGCTATGATGAGAATATGATTATTATGAATGTCTGCATCCTCCAAGTTCTACAGTCTAGTATTGAGTGTTTCCACCTTCAGCTTATGCAGATGTGAATGATTTGGTTTCTTGTATAGTCACTTGGTGACTAGGTGTACTAGTGTATATCTTTGTGTGAGAGTATTGTGCCTGTGATCACTAGATTGTGTTCCTCGTATATTTCAACCAGTCTATTTCCGTTATCATTATGTGGTCAAGTCAATGTAACCTCTGTTACCTCTGTTTGGGTGCTACCAATCTCTGCGTTGAAGTTTCGCATTAGATTGGCTATTTAGCTTCTAGTGATGCTGCACAGTATTGCAGAGAGTTGGGCGTAAAATGCGTCTTTAATCTTTTCTTCTGCCATTTCTGTGGGAGCATAATGTTGCATGAAAGTCATTTTCCTAATCTTGGTGTATATTCTTATTGTAATTATTCTATCAATTCTATTATATAAAGGATTTTTTGTTTTGTTAGGGTTGGGAAATTTTCGTTTTATTTTCATTCAATTTTAAAAATTCGAGGAAAAAGTAATAAAATATATACGCTCTTGCTTGAGTAAGGCAACATATTAAAAAAATTTAAGCAACTTTTTGAGTAACAGCTGTTTTTGCATTATTTATTTTCTCCTGGAAATGTTTGCAGTAAAAGGAAATTTTCGTTTTTTTGACTTTATTTTTTTTTTTACAAAAATCAAAACTATGTATTTAATTTTCAATAAAATTGAATAATTTTTTCGAAAATTCTCTAATTCACTCTTTTTATCTTCAGTTTTAATTATTGTATTAAATAATCTTCGTCATTTAGCACTATATTCGATGGCAATGAACATACGCAACGTAAATAATATTTAATATTTTGTTTTGAATTTATTTCGTTCGGCAATTTTCTTCTGAAAATCCTAAAATATTTATTTTTAATTATGAATAATAATCTTTTTAAATTATTTGTCTTACCATGACTTATTATTCTGATCTGTACTTATATTTTTATGTCCTTTTATTATCATTACTTTTATTGCTGCTTCTGCTACTAATCCTAGTACTGTGAGATGCATTTCATTTTAGAAGAAAGAAACTGTTCTATATGCTTTAACGCATAAATTGTACAAAATCAAAACAGTTGACTTTGCATTAGACTAAAATAATGAATAGGAAACACATTAGAGAGAAAAAGAAGCTGTCAATCTATAGTTTATTATAAGAAAAGGCCACGTGATTTGGACTCCCAAAATAGGTAGAAAACCGATTTTAATTAACTGTTACACCCGGCAGGTGCCTTTTTTCGGTTTTTTTTTGATTATTTTTCAAAATAATCAAATATTAAAATTTAGGCAAATACACATTTTTGTACTATACTAATGAATGCTGAATGACGTTTGACTAATAAATGGATGTTTGAAAAGTATTGTTGTGATATATTTCTTTTGTATAAAATTCAAAATGGAATTTTTAAATGATAAAAAAGAAAGGGTTGTACAAAATATTTTTAGATAGTGCTGATAATTCAAATTTACATAAAATAAAAAATTATTGACATTTTGATATTGAAAACATAATAAAATGAATTTTAACTTTTTTCAATGAAAAAGTAAACATATTATATCATTTATTTAATTAATTGTAAACATAAGAGATTAATTCTAAACGTAATTAAATAGTCCAATTAATAAACTACATAAATATATAGGTAAAATCAATGATTATCTTGATCCAGTTGCATTTTGGGCTAAGGGATTAAGATTAAATCCTTATAAATCGCAGCCCTTGGTTATTTATAAGAGAAGTACTAACATGTCTAATCTTTCTCAAGTAAAATTAAATCATTCTGTTGTCAAATATGAAGATAAGATTAAGAACTTGGGAGTGGTATTAAATAAAACTTTAACTTGGAATGATGACGTTAATCATATCTGTCATCGTGTCTTTCCTATACTGCGAAAACTTTGCAAATTGTCGTATTATGGCAAATGGACTAAGAAAAAATTACTTAAGTCTTTAGTTTTTCCACATTTCACTTACTTATACCAAAGAACATATAATTATAAGAAGTCTCATCTCATACAAATTTTGAAAATATTTTTTTTCATATGTGGGTTGCGATATGACGACCCACATCAGAATTTTTTTTCTTTCTGACTTTTTTTCTCTCTCTCATTACATCAAATTTGCTCTTAAAATTTATATTATTTATACAATTTACATTGAAAATCAATAATAAAAAAAAAAAAAAAAAAGAAAAAAAGTGAAATACAAAATTTTAAAGAAAATAAGAGAATGCTTTTTTATTTTTTCCGCCGAACGTAAGCATCATAGATCTAAAAATTGAAAAAGTGTTCTGATGAGACTTCTTATAATTATATGTTCTTTGCTTATACGCAGTATTTTTTGGTATGAGTGTCGGTGAACTTTCCAGATTTAACATTGTGTATAATGCATGTACTCGATTCGTTACTATTCGCCGTAGATTTAATAGAATTAGTGACATTTCAAAAATTATACTTGATTGCACAGTTTCTAATTTTATTAATTTTAGACTCGTTTGTTATGTTATCAAAATTCTATCAGAAATAACTACTATAACTAAATAACTACCTAACTACTTGTTTAATAAGCTGGCTTTTGATCGGTCTCGTAGGAGCATCTGTCTGATTATTCCTCATGATAACAGTAGACTACGTCATTTATAAGTTTTTGTCAAAACAATTACTTTATGCAATTCTACCCAGTTTTGTCTGTTGGGGTAAGTCAAACTCAATATTTACTAAACTATGTTGAGAATTTTTCAAGCGGAAAGCTTAGGTAGACCTTAAATATTTGAAATATCTTTAAAATATATTAAATTTTAAAATTTAAAATCTATAAGTCTTAACATTATAATATGGTATAATTTATCACTCGCATTCGTCAATGCATAGCGATTACATCGTAATGTTGATTAATTACTTATGTTTAATTTTTTTTTCTCTTATCAGTGTTTTAATCAGTAAAAAATAATAATAAAAATTTAAAAATACATTATCAACAACAATAAATTAAATATTTTAATTTTATAATATTAAATAATAAATATTTAAAAATTAACAACAACAAACAAAAGAAAAAAAAGAATAATAAATTAAAATTTATTTTATATTCAAAATATAATAAACAAAACAAAATACTGCTTATTATGAGTGAAGACTCCAGTGGTGTTGAACATCAAATAGGTGGCGAAATAAATAATTTAAAAAGAAAACAAATTAATAGTGCTAATTCAGATAACGAAAGTAACAGCCATATTATAGCAAAAAATGCTAAAACATTAAAAAAGAAATCAAAGAAAGATTTAAAAGCAGAGAATATCTTTCTGAAACAGGAAATAAATAAGTTAAAACAATTAATTCTAAATCTAAATTCCAAAATGTCAATACCATCACAAAAGGAGGCAAATTCATTAAAACTGGATTTTTTTTTTGAACCAATGCGAGGTATACCACCACTGCCTGACAGTGCAAATGAAATGGATACTGGTAATAATTTAATTACTGATGATATAACAAACAATATCCCACATGAATTACAAAAACAAGTCAATTTTAATTTCAAAATCCAAGATGACAAAATGAAACAAATTAAAATTAAAAATCTTGAAAAACTTAATAAATCCAGGCAGGTTAATAACAACAAGCAAATATTAAACGTATCAGAAATTCAACATGGTACAAAGAAAGAGAAAAATGCAACATCTAGTAATACAACGGAGAGAGAGCAAAATGAAAAAGATGTGGCACTGCAACCAGAATTAGCAAATCATTTCAAATCTAAGAAATTACCACCAATCAACGTGATTGATCAAGAACCAAAAGATATAATTAAAATTATGATAAATGTTTTAAAAGTAAGTAAAGATAATTTCTATATAAAAAAGATTCATAACACAAAAAATGCAATTCACGTTGCAAATTTAGACATTTATAATAACGTAAAATTAGCTGTAGAATCTGTAAAGATTTATTTTTATTCTTTTACTCGAAAAGTAGAAAAAAACAAAACATTTATATTAGGATATAAAAGGATTACATAAATCTGAAACTATTGAAGATGTTAAATTTTATTTAAAAGATTTAAAATTAAAAAATGTTACTTTTTTGTATGATAAAGTCGTCAGATTCACCACCAAAAATTCCATTCTAAAACAAATTAACCTACCTTTATTTCTGATTTAACTTTCACCAGATAGTGACACAAAAGAAATTTTTAGTATGAAATACTTAAATAACCAAGTAATTTACTGGGAAAAATTCATAAAAAATGAAATTTTGCAATGTAAAAGATACCAGCATTTTGGCTATGCTGCTTCTACTTGCAAAATACTCTATAGATGTGTCAAATGTGATGCAAATCTTGCAAAATACTCTATAGATGTGTCAAATGTGAAGAAAATTCAAAACCTTACTGTGTGCTTTGTAAGGCAGTAGGACATCCTGCTTTTTATAGAGGCTGCAGTATGTATAAAGAAATTAAAAAATCTTTTGAATCAAAAAAATTAAAGTACAGGGAAAAGATGGTTAGTCCTAAAATTTCAAATAGTCGTAAAATCCAAACAAAAGCTTTGCACAATTATTCCATCCAGAAAAAGACCCCCAGGCCACGGTTGTAAAGGACGGAGATTTAATGGTTATAAAAAATTGTTTGCAGAATATATGCAACCAATTAAATAAATTTGAACAAATAATAAAGAACAATTCTATTAGAATTGACTATCTTTACCAAAATTTCACTGACAATGAGTACCAAAGATGATTTTCTTAAAATTATCTTAGTAAATGTTAACTCACATATCTCGGTACAAAAAAAGCAGTCCTTTAATGATCTTCTTCAAAAAAAGAAACCTGATGTAGTACTTGTAACTGAAACTAACTTAAACAGATAAAAGTTGGCTTTCGATAATTATGTGACTATAAGAAACTAGGGGCCCCTGTTAATGTCTAGTCAAATTTTATGTTGAATCCCAATTCATATAATAGACAGTTGCAGTTTAGAAAAATAGAATTTATGGAAAACGTACAATCCGTAAAAATTCAGAAAGCACAATCAAATTCGTCAAAACACTAACAGAAAATATTTTTAAAATAACGCTAAAATAGAATTAAATTGTATAAAGAGCCTCTAGTTGGTGTACGTATATTTAGAATTTAGATTATTTGGTATTTGAGTGTGGACTATTATGTCTCTTTATTTATCGAGTTCGAAATAAATGTTTTAAAGGTACGTGGTGAAAACAGAATAGGTATCCGTAAAACATTCGGAAAATGCAGAAATAAAGGTTGGAGCAAAATACAATTAAATTTTTTTAATGAGCAACGTTGTCTGTAACAATATTGTCATTGTTCGTTTTACCTTGCCCTAATGTGAAAAATTTAAAATCTAAAAAGACCCTATAGGTATTTGTCGTACAATCCTTGATTAAGATTGTACATGTAACATTGTACAGCGGGCGAGAAAACCGTACAAATATTACCACAATTGTACAAATGGTAACCCTGCACAAAATTGACATACAAAATATTTAAAAATAAAAAATTATTCAAATTTAATTTTGGTTATAAGAACTGCTGTAAATTCAAATTTAAGTATATGAGAAGAAATTGAATTCAAAAAAGAATACAATTAGAAAATCGCTTCAAATAATATACAAACATTCATACATAAATGCAACAATTTAATAGAAAAGTTAAAAACCAAAACAATTATATATTTGAATTTTAAATAGACTCGCCCGCTGGTTATTCATAAGTACATACTTAGATACATATTGATAATTAATATCAGATTAATATCATTCATCATTATTTAAAATTTCAATAAATATTGTGATAAATGACGATTTTTATCAATTTTTAAATTTTTTTTTTTACACATGCATAAGTTAAGTACATTACATACATATAGCCAAAGAATAGTTGAACCGTTGAGGTCGAGTCGTGTCGAGTCGAGACTCGTGACTCGAGAGGAAAAAAAGAATACACAATTTTAAAGAGAGTATCGAGAATGTCTCTTATAATTTTATTTTTTTTTTGTTATTCTGTTTTGTTGTGTACGTTTTGTTACTACATACTACCGACTATCGTAGATACCATACTACTGTAATATAAATATGAAATGTGTTGTTTGTTTTTTATTATTAATATTATGTATAGGTTTTATAGTAGAAAAATCGTAAAAAATATGTAGTTACTGATGTTCAAAGCTTGAAACGGAATTCATAATACGTAGTGTGTGGCTGAAAACTACTAAATTATAATTATAGATGACAAAAAAGAATCAACTAACAAAAGGGGTACTCTAATTTTAATTAAAAATGGATACAAATTTGAACACGTTCAGAATGAGGTAATACTAAATTTCAAATGTCTTGAAACATGTATAATTTCCGTAAAACTTAAAAATAACCAAAACTTATTTTTAATCTCTGCATACAGCTGCCATAAAGATAATCAACTATTCATACCAGAATTGCAACTGCTGTTTGAATTATTAAAGTTACCAAATTCTAGAAACTTTTTTGTGCTCAGTGGTGATTTGAACGCCAAACATTATTTTTGGAATAATATATCTAATAACGATAGAGGCAATAAGCTTTTTTCTTGGATTGAATCAAATAATTTACCTAATAAAAGCCAATTGTATCATAGCATTAACTCTACCTACCCACGGTGTAATTCTTTTTTAGACATCTGTATTGTAGATTTCAGATTAAAATGTAAAAACCTGATAGATAATCGCTTAGATACTTTGGATTTTGATAGTGATCATAGAGCCTTACAATTTGAGATAGCATTTACTTTTGAGGAAAAATTTTTATGTCAGGATAATCTTTGTACAAGACCCTTGTTTGATTTCAATAAAGTCAATTGGGATGAGTTTAAAAATGAACTAGATTCACTACTTAACCATAATGAACGATGTATAGTACCCAACAATAGAAATTTAGAAAATTCAGAAATTGACGAATATATTTCAAATATTAATAATCTAATTGTTCAAGCCATGAACAATTGCATTCCTACCATTAAAAAACTAAAAAAGTTATTTAAACTTTATAGAAAAAATGCACAAAATAGTCAATTGATTGCTCAATCTAACCATTCTGAAATTTTAAAATTAAGATTACTCATACAAAATATAAATATTTTAATTAAAGAACAATTTACTATAGAAATTAATCGATATTGAAAAAAAAAATTAAATCTATCCAACCTTCTAGAAATATGTTTCCATCACTTAATAAAATTTTCAGAAAGAAAGAAAGTTTAGAAATTAAAAAAATTGAGTTAGAGCAAAATGACTTAAATATAATTAGTGAAATCAATCTAAATGTAAACGAGTTATAATAAGGTACAATAATATTGACGATAAGACACATATTTGTAATATTTTGGGTCAGGTGTTTAAAATAAATCATGAATTGATTCCAAATCACGATAATGATCTTAACAACGAAGTTCAAACAAACATGATGAATTTTGAAGCTAATAGTTCTTTTGAAATTCAAAGATTAATCCAATTTAACAATAGCAAAAAAGCAAACAGTCTTAGGGAGCAGCAAATTCAAGAATATTTTTTAACTCTTGATGACGTTATAGCGCTTAATTCTTTGAAAAACAAAAAATCTTCGGGTTTAGATAGAATTCCTAATATTGTTTTAAAAAAATCTGTCTAATCAAATTAACTTACAAATTACAACAATTTTTAACAATATTTTAAATAACTCATATTTTCCTAATGTATGGAAAACCGTCAAAGTTATTCCTATTAGAAAACCAGGAAAGGATCCAACGGATCCTAAAAGATTTAGATCAATTAGTCTCTCGCCTAATTTAAGTAAAGCCTTTGAGCAAATTATAAAAAGGAAATTGTAAAAAGTTGTAATGAGCTAAACCTTATTAACAATGCAGAATTCGGTTTTAAAGATAATCATTCTACAGTTCATGGGGTAGGAAAACTAGTTTCTGACATCTGTTGGTCTGTTAATAGAAAGTACTGTACCGGTGCTCTGCTAATTGATCTAAGCGATGCTTTTACAACAGTATGGTTGGATGGGCTTATTAAAAAATGAACTGATTATAATTTACCTAGTTATTTAATTAGATTAGTAAATAGTATGCTAAAAGGAAGATCCTTTACAGTAGAAGTAAATGAAACACAATGTGATAAATATTTTCATGTAAACAATGGCTTGATGCAAGGGACTGTCACTTCCCCAATTCAATTCTCACTCTACATCAATAGCTTATTAGACTATTTAAATATGTCAAATTCAGACAATGCTAATATATAGTTAAAACTGCAATTGCGTTTGCTGATGATTTAACGTGTTATGTGGCAGCTGAAAAATTTGAAGATATACGAACTAACCTACAGCACATGTTTAATGTAACACAAAGCTATGTATCTTCATGGAGGTTGAAGATAAACTATAGTAAATGTGAGTTGATTCTATTTAGAAACAACGTTGTACAATGCCATACTTCTGTTTGCAAAAAATGGAAAGAATTTCTGATCAGAGCAGAAGATGGTTCTACAATAAAATCTAAAAACTACGTAAGGTATTTTGGTATTTGGTTAGCAAAAAATTTAAATTTCACAGTACATGTGAAAAAGCAAATTGAAAAAGCGAAGAAAGCCTTTTTCATTGCTAAAAGGTTATTCTATTCCAAGTATTTGTCGAATAGAGTTAAAATAATAGCTTATCAGTCCATCGTTAGATCAATTCTGAGTTATGGATGCGCCGTTTGGTACAATATAAGCGCTTCCTTAATGGAAAAAATAAGGATTTTCGAAAGAAAATGTTTAAGGTCATGCCTTTGAGAATACCTTAAAGAAATAGAAAATACTAATCACTATGTATCAAACAAATATATTTATAATAAAGCAGCTATCATCCGCATTGTTAATTTCAATATTTCACTAATAAGAAACAATTTCCTTAGATCACAAAGAGTCATAGCTAATCGTTTTATTTGCCATGCCATATACCCTGACGACTCATATATAAAAACAACACTAAGTACTGGTTTTATTCCACCTGAAGCCTTTTTGTTCCTTGATAAACATAATTATTTTCAAAATATTGATAAAGTGCCGATATTTTATCATTTCAATAGAAGAGCGACAAACAAAAAAATAGAATTGAATATGAACCAATTAAATTTCACTGATCTGGTGTTTAATACGACAATTTCCGATATGGATAAAAAAAAATCAATAAATAGAAACTGTTTTTGGTGGCTTGAATCCACTTAAATATAGGTGCATAAGTTATACACTCAATCAAATTTTAACGTACCCCTATCCCGTTTCCTCATTTCCTTTCCCACCCCCGTTTAGTATTAAGTTTTAGATATAATATTAAAAATTAGATAATTAGGAATTGTTTTTCTCCGCTTTTTTAAATTCAAAAAGAAATAACAAATTTATCTGACTAATTTCAGATTTGTAAATAAAAATAAAATTATAATAAATTTAAAAAAATATAATAATTAATTACAGTTAAGTAAGTAATTTAGAGATCTCCATTGTGGGACAGTTTATAACTTGAATACAAGAAAATGTAAAATATAATGCACTTAGCTATAAGTTTTTTTTATGTGAAAATTACTAACTTTTGTACATATAATAAAATTAATAAAAAAAAAAAAGTAGTATAATTTATTTTATATAGAAATTTTTAAAATGAATTTATGTTATTAATTTTAGTACTCGCCGGTCCACAATTCTGCTATCGTACATCACAAAATGACGAAAAATGAGCTGTTACTGTATTATTTTAATACAGGCTAACTTTTCAAGTTCTATGGATCCGTGCAATCTACACCATCCTAACTATAATAAATTCTGAGATATTTTATATTAACTTTGTTGTACATGCCACAAAGTTAGAAATAATTACTATTATAGTGTTGTATATGCCAAATTTTTGGATTTACGATAAAATTTAGTGTAAAAAAAACTTACAAACAATTATACTGTCGTATGCAAACAAACAGCAAATCAATTGTTATTTTTTGTAAATATTATTATGCCGTATTTATATTGCAAGCCACTAAAGTTCTGTAAAATAACTGTGAAATAAATGAATACTACTTTGTCGTCCGTACATGTTGATTGTTGTTGCTTTTTGTCATTCCGAAGAAAATTATTGAATAACGTAAAACGTTTTAGTTTTGTTTTTATTCCAAAGTTTTGTTTCAAGCTATTTGAAGGTACAAGGAAAACAAAATATCTTTTAGATTCCGAAATGTTTACCCCACAACAGACTAGAAAAAGAAAGCTAAATACAAAAAATTGGAAGCAAAATATCCGTAAGAAGTTGTGCTAACAAGCTAAAACTTATATTTCTTCAAAGGGAAACCGGCGTCACAGTGACTCCAACAGTGACTTTGTTGGAAAAAAAATTGAAACCGGCGTGAAAATCTGCCTTAAAATTTACCTCTTATCTAACAAAAACTTCAAAGAAGAAGCGAGAAGAAATATTTTTAAAAACTTTTGGGCTCTGAACGATGATCTAAAGAATGGATTTTATAGCCAATTTATTAAACGAAAATAAATTTCTAGGCTTAGAGTTGAAAATTCTAATAGAAAAAATAATACATTTTTATACTATTTTAAACACGATGAGAATACTTTTCAAGTATGTAACACCTTTTTTTAAATACGCTGAGCAGATCGGAGAAACGCGTTTATTATCATTTTAAATACTCGAGAAGACCACAAAACAGGAACAGTTAAGCCTTTAATACGATCTGAACATATTAAGCGTTATACGTCTGAAGAATCTAAGAATAATATTAGAAATTATATAAAGTCTTTGCGTACTGTGGACTGTCATTATTGTAGAGCTGACTCATCAAGAAAATATTTAGAAGAAG
>OX352772.1:218485347-218487847 GCA_947095535.1 Poecilobothrus nobilitatus
AATAAGTCCTCCATTATTGAAGGATGTTAAGGATTGTGAATCAGCAAAATTAGTATGGGAAAAATTAAGCAATACATGCAACGCAAAAATTCCAACCAGGAAGGCTGCATTAATGAAAAAATTAATATTAACAAAAGCGTTACATGGGGAAAATATTGAAAACCATGTCTCTAACTTCTTTGATGTAGTGAACAAGTTAAAATCGATTGATATTTCTATAGACGATGACCTCCTATCGATTTTACTGCTGTATAGCTTACCCGATTAATTTGAAAACTTTCGAATAGCGATCGAATCTAGGGATGCATTGCCCACGCCGTCGTCACTAAAAGTTAAAATTGTAGAAGAATACAACTCACGAGGTACACAACCATCATCATAGTCAACTACTGCTTTATTTTCAGAACATAATAAAAAACAAAACTATCGACCATTTCAAAATTTTCAAAACTCAAACAGCTTTCAAAAATTTAATCGACGTAAAATAATGTGCTACAGGTGTAAAAAATACGGTCATAAATCTATGGATTGTAAAACTAAAATTAAAGAAGAAAGAAGTTCTTACGTTGAAGTATCTGTCCATATTGCAACTATCGATAAATCATACAAACCTTCTAAATGGATATTAGATAGTGGAGCTACATTTCACATGCTCAATGACCCAGGTAAATTTTCAAATTTTAAATATTTAAAAAATGCGCTAGTAAACTTAGCAAATAACGAGACAACAGAAATAGTTGGTAAAGGAGAAGCTGAAATGTTTTCTAAAGGATTTAAAATAAAATTAAAAGACGCGTTGTCAGTACATGATCTTCGTACTAATTTAATATCAATCAGTAAAATAACTGAAAATAAATATAAAATAATTTTCTCAAATAATGAAGCAGAAATACTAAATAACAAAAATGAAATATTGTTACGAGCGGTTAAACGTAACGGTCTATTTGAAGTGATTACAGATGATCGCCATGAAGTAAATGTAGCCTCGACAAGCAATGATATTCTAATCTGGCATCAAAGGTATGGCGACTGAAACTTTAGAACTTTAAAAGACATGATAAGGAAAAAGCAAGTTAAAGGTATTAATTTAAATAATTTATACAATGAAAAACCTATATGTGAAGTGTGTATCCAAGGTAAACAGACTCAACAACCCTTTTTAAAAGAAAATCGTTTCAGAAAAGATAAACCACTTGAATTAATTTACAGTGATATTTGTGGTCCAATAAATATAAATTCTGCAGGTGGTGCACGTTACTTCATCACTTTTATAGATGAGTGCACACGCTGGTGCGAAGTATTTTTCTTTAAAAATAAAAGTGATGCTATAAAAGTGTTTAAGGAATTTAAAGCAAAAGCAGAAAATTATAGAAATCAAAAAGAAAGGCAATTAGAACTGACAATGGTACGGTATTTGTAAATAATGTTTTTTCAGAATTTTTAAAAAAGGAAGGAATACATCATCAGTTAACAAGTGAATATACACCCCAACAAAACGGTGTAGCAGAGAGGAGAAATAGAACATTGGTAGAATCAGCAAGATGCATGCTTTTAAATTCCGAACTACCCAAATATTTATGGGCTGAAGCGATTGCCACAGCTAATTATATTAAAAACAGGTCACCGTCTCCAAATATTAATAATAAAATTCCATACTATTTATGGAGAGGGAGATATCCTGATGTCAGTTATTTCAGAATATTTGGTACACCAACTTATGCTTTACAAAAAGGGCAAAAAAAAAGGTAAATTTGAACCAAAATCAAAATTATTTTATTTATTTATATAGTAATGAAGTTAAAGCTTATAGATTATGGGAGAAAGGTACAGGTAAAATAATTAAAAGTAAGGATGTTAAATTTTTAGAAGTAAGTAATTAAAAAGGGTTGTATAGAAATAAATTTGCAAAATGAATATCTCAAAAGGAACGAAAATGAAGGTATAAAAGTCAGAAGTGAAGATGAAGAATTCCAAAATGAAACTGGAGAAGATAAAAACGAAAATCAAAACAAAACGGAAAATGAAAAACAAAAAGGAAATGATAGAAATACACCCAGAAGTAAATGAAGACCTAAATTAATAAAAACCGGTTTGCGAGGAAGGCCTAGAAAACAGTACAACATTATTAGCAATAATGCTCAAGATTAAAAAAAACAAAACAACAGTACCAATAACAATGTACAAGATTCTGAACTATATGTAGTTATGAAAAATAATAAAATATATGACACGGATGAAGCAAAGCCAAGTACTCGGTCATCACAAGAATATGACGAAATTTTTTATGATGTAGAAGTAAATCATGTTGCCGAAGATTCACAAAATGTAAATGAGGTTAAACAAAGCGACTATCGGGAAGAATGGGAAGAGGCAATCGTTAATGAATTAGAAGCACACAAAAAGAATAAAACATGGGATATCGTTGAAAAACCGCTAAATGCGAAAATTATAGGGTGTAGATGAATTTTTATAAGTAAAACTTGCGAAAATGAAAACTTAG
>OX352772.1:218490347-218501578 GCA_947095535.1 Poecilobothrus nobilitatus
TGGCATTATTAGAGTGTTATACAGCATTTTTGCACATTTATTCGAAATTTTGTTTCTTTTTCTTGCCAGGAAACTTATTTTTTTAGCTATTTTTTTACAGATCATGTTAGCATGGTCATTAAATTTTAATTCATTATCCACTAAAACACCAAGGTACTTCACATCATTAACACATTCTATTATTTCATTATTAATATTTATATTTACAATCGCTCCTCTTCCATTCACACAAATACTTTTCGTTTTCGATACATTCAATTTCAATTTATTTTTGTACAGCCATTCAAAAAGGTTCTTTCCATCCTCATTCATTTAATTTTCCGCTATTGTTACATCCTTACTAACTATATAAATTAAAGTATCATCCGCAAACAAGCAAATTTTTGAAAATTTTAGCAAACTTTTAATATCGTTGATGTATAATAAAAAGAGTAAAACTCCTAAAATAGATCCTTGTGTGACTCCTAAATCAACTTTATTTGGATTAGATAGTACATCATCTATTTTAACTTTTTGAATTCTATTGTTTAGATAATTAAAGAACCATTTTTGTTCCGTATTTTGAACTCTGTATGATTGTAATTTTTTGAGCATTACTTTTCTATCCAGCGTTTCAAAGGCTTTTTTTAAATCCAGGAATAGTGCAACGATTATATTTCCATCATCAGTTTCCTTTTTCCATTCATTTAATACCCAATTGAGTGAAGTTTCTGTTGAGTGGTTTTTTCTAAATCCTGACTGTTCTTCACATATTTACATTATTCTTGTTCAAGTAATTTTCTATTTGACTGTATGCTACATTTTCTAATATTTTTTCAAAAACTTGTAGCATATTGACAGGTCTAAATTGATCTGGAATTTTCGCTTTAGGGACTTTTTCTACAGGAACAATTATTGATTCTTTCCACGATTCAGGGAATAACCCTTCAGTTAAGGATTTATTTATTATTTTAACCAATATAGGGTAAAATAAATCTTTATTATCTTCAATAATACTTACATTCATTCCATTAAAATCTTTTTTCTTATTCATAGTTTTTATAATATTTGACAATTTAACTTCCTCTATAATACTAAATCTAAAACAATCACAATTATTTATAATATTGTCATCATAGTTTACCTTAGGTATATTTTCATTAATTTCTTTAACACTATTTATGAAGTAATTATTTAATATATTGGATGTCTCTAACTTATTTCTTACTTTTCTATTTCCTAAATCTAATTCATTAATTTCAATGTACTCCTTTTGTAAAATATATTTTTTCATCACATTCCATATATGTTTAGGATTTCCACTCTTCTCTTCAATTTTTCTTTCAATATAGGAATTTTTTGTTTTATTGCACAAATTTTTATACTTATTTCTAATATTTTTATATTGCACCCAGCTTTCGTGTGTTTTCAATAATGAATATCTATTATATAAAATTATTTTATTCTTTTTTATTTCAATAAGTTCATTGTTAAACCATTCAGCTTTATTATTTGAAATATTAATAATTTTAGTAATTTTGGTTAAACTTTTTTCTACAGCTGAATTTAACAAATTAGTACACAAATTCATGTCTTCAAAATTAATTATGGTATCAATTCCGTTATTTATTAATTCATTTTCAAAAATACTTTTATCATATTTTATGTATTTAATAGTTTTAGATTTTTCTTCTTTTTTATTTTCCAATATTTTTATCATAATTGTTTCATGATCTGAGATATTGTAATCTTTGTTCACCTTCGCTTCCATTTTCGAAAATCAATCAACTAAAACATAGTCTATTATCGTTGATCTTACTCTCGTTGGTTCTTTTATAATTTGGCTTACTCCGTAGTCTTGTAAAATTTCATCAAAGCATCTTTTACTAGCATTGTTTTTAATATAATCTATATTGAAATCCCCAACAATAAAATAATTTACAGAGAAATCAATATTATTATCCATATACTTTTTTAATTCATCTATGAAATCCAAGTAATTAAGTTCATTTGATCTATATACTCCAATGATATTGTAAACTAAACGTGTTTACCTCATATGCTTTGTAGTTATTACGAACATAAATCAAAACTCCTCCGGTATGCCTTGAACTTGAAAAACATTGGAAACATTTATAGTTATTTAAATGATATTTCAGATATATTGATTTGTTTTGTTATATGTGTTTCACTTAATATTATAAAATCAAATTTATTTGTATATATCATTTCTTCGAGTGCCGCAAAATTGGAAGTTAACTCTGAATATTTAAATAAACGTTTCCTTTCCACTTCAATTCTCCTGCTTAACGAAGGACAACTTTTATCAAAAACGCTATGTTCTGCATTAAAATTCATACTAAATTTTTCATTTGCTCTAGTACAGTTTACAAATTTATGTTTATCTTCTTTGCACTCATTAATTAAATGACTTTTTCCACATTCTAAACATAATTTGTCCTTATTTTCACATTTCTCAATTCCATGCCCAAACGACAAACATTTAAAACACCTTCTAACATCAAAACTTTCATATACCTTACATCTATCCCATCCAATTTTAATTTTCCCACTACTCATAATATTTTTAAAATCCTCAAAATCTACCTCAATTATTGCATTAAATTCATTATATTTTTTTTTGGATCAATATTCTTTTTGACATCTGACGTTGTTATATTTGACACTTGATTTTGTTTTGGTTTAATCAAAACTAATGGATTCTTTTTTACAACTTCTGAGTAAGTATTTTTTGTTTTTTTATTATTTTTAATTGTATTTAATTCATTATTTGGTTGCTTTTTTTCAATATTTACAAGCCTTTCTTCACAAATCTTCACAAATTGTTACATTTTTAATTTCTTCACATATTCGATCACTATTACTTATTTTATTCATTTCTCGAACATTTTCATCACATTATTTTTGTGTAGATTTTTAAAAACACTTATTCTTTCTATATTAATTCAATTGATTCTAATAAGTTTTTAATTTCAAATTCATTTTTATTCAAACACCTTTCAAATTCAATTTTATATTCTTTCAAATAGCTTTGAGTTTTATTCACATATTCTTTCATGGAATGCAATATAGCATCAATAACACATTCATCACAAATAAATTTCACCATTTTATGTGTGTTAATCACATTCACCGCATTTTGATTAATCCCACTGCACTTTGTTGCGCCATGGAAAATTTTGCCACAGACTCCGGCACAAGTTACACCAGATTCTCTTGCTATTTCATTTTTACAATGACTACATTCAGCTATTTTAAAGTCTTTTGGCGGAAAAATACGAAAACTTTTTGTTTTATTTATCAGATTATTTATGTAAATTATATAATAAACTTTATACTGTATACGCAGTAAAAATAATATATACTCCTTCTATATACAATAATTATTTTTTAAATTTTTTAGGATAATAACACCGTAAAATCAATCAAAACTAACACGTCTACAAAAAAAAAAAAAAAAAAAAAAACAAATCTATAAAAAAGGAATCTATATAGTTATGAAATACCTGAGTACTAAAAACAATACCCATAACTGTTCGTCTGCATTCTAAAGTTTTCATGATAAGTAATTTGAGACGATTGACATATGGAGGAAATATAAGGGGATCAGCCCAATTTAGGTTTCTTAAGGCGAACCTTAGAAAATTTCTTTGTATTGCTTCAATTCTAACAATATGTTGATGATAGTGTGGAGACCAGACTTGATTTGCATACTCCAGAATAGGACGAACTAAAGTCGTGTAAAGAGATTTTATAATATATGGGTCATTAAATTCCCTAGACCATCTTTTTACAAAACCTTGCACTGAGTTTGCTTTACTAATGATCTTACTACTATGTATATTAAAAGTAAGTTTACAATCAAAAGTTACACCAAGATCATTTAATTCAGTGACTCTTTTTATTATGTTGTTATTAAAAGTGTAATTATTTGTGATTAAGTTTAGGGAACGCGTAAATGAAAGGACGGCACATTTAGCAATGTTTAAAATAAGATTGTTACATTTACACCAGTTCATAAAGTTATTAAGATCTTTTTGGAAAGAGTCTGCATCATTCATTGAGCACACTTCTTTAAAGATTTTCATGTCGTCCTCGTAAATTTTTATGGAACTGTTCTGAATACTCTTAGTAACATCATTTATTGAAATAATAAACAACAATGGTCCAAGATGACTACCCTGTGGTACTCCAGAATTAGCAACAAAAGATGCTGAAATTGCTGTTCTGAAAAGAACACTATAGCTACGGTTATTTAAGTATGAATCAATCCAGTTAATTAAGAAATAAGGAAAACCATATTTTTTTAATTTATTGAGTATTACACTATGAGGTAGAAGATTAAACGCTTTACTTAAGTCAGTGTAAACCATGTCAGTTTGGCGCCCAACTTCCATTATTTTCAAAATAGTTGAAACTATTTCTGTAAGGTTAGTTACAGTTGATCTCTTTTTTACAAATCCATGTTGATCATTCACTATAAATTCAGAATAATAATCATAAATTGCATCAAAGACCATAAGCTCAATCACTTTCGGCAAAGTAGAAAGTCTAGCAATAGGCCTATAATTCACGACATTACTTTTTGAGTCTTTTTTATGAACTGGCCTTATGTACGATTCTTTCCATAACTTATGGAACACCCAAGAATACGACATATAACAATTGAGTCGTTAGAATTCTGATCATTGTAAGACATATAATTTGGATATTGATCGGATTTACGTTTTGAATTTACAAGCTTCGAAAAAGATTTAGGATCTGTACGAAGTTGCGAAGCAATTTTACTAATGCAAGCTTCATATTTAAGACTAAGTAAGGATTTGAATGCGGTAAATAAATTTAGAAAATTTGAATAAGAAATATTATCCTTCGTTTTTAAATATGCATTCCACACTTTATATTTTTTATTTCTAAGAATTTTTAGTTCACCATCATACCATGGTGGGCTTGAATTGATATTTTTATCACGAACTCGAGAAACATACAAGTCAAATCCATGGTACATTAAAATTTATTTATTATCGTAAATTATTATTTCATTATTAATATTTATATTTACAATCGCTCCTCTTCCATTCACACAAATACTTTTCGTTTTCGATACATTCAATTTCAATTTATTTTTGTACAGCCATTCAAAAAGGTTCTTTCCATCCTCATTCATTTAATTTTCCGCTATTGTTACATCCTTACTAACTATATAAATTAAAGTATCATCCGCAAACAAGCAAATTTTTGAAAATTTTAGCAAACTTTTAATATCGTTGATGTATAATAAAAAGAGTAAAACTCCTAAAATAGATCCTTGTGGGACTCCTAAATCAACTTTATTTGGATTAGATAGTACATCATCTATTTTAACTTTTTGAATTCTATTGTTTAGATAATTAAAGAACCATTTTTGTTCCGTATTTTGAACTCTGTATGATTGTAATTTTTTGAGCATTACTTTTCTATCCAGCGTTTCAAAGGCTTTTTTTAAATCCAGGAATAGTGCAACGATTATATTTCCATCATCAGTTTCCTTTTTCCATTCTTTTAATACCCAATTGAGTGAAGTTTCTGTTGAGTGGTTTTTTCTAAATCCTGACTGTTCTTCACATATTTACATTATTCTTGTTCAAGTAATTTTCTATTTGACTGTATGCTACATTTTCTAATATTTTTTCAAAAATTTGTAGCATATTGACAGGTCTAAATTGATCTGGAATTTTCGCTTTAGGGACTTTTTCTACAGGAACAATTATTGATTCTTTCCACGATTCAGGGAATAACCCTTCAGTTAAGGATTTATTTATTATTTTAACCAATATAGGGTAAAATAAATCTTTATTATCTTCAATAATACTTACATTCATTCCATTAAAATCTTTTTTCTTATTCATAGTTTTTATAATATTTGACAATTTAACTTCCTCTATAATACTAAATCTAAAACAATCACAATTATTTATAATATTGTCATCATAGTTTACCTTAGGTATATTTTCATTAATTTCTTTAACACTATTTATGAAGTAATTATTTAATATATTCGATGTCTCTAACTTATTTCTTACTTTTCTATTTCCTAAATCTAATTCATTAATTTCAATATACTCCTTTTGTAAAATATATTTTTTCATCACATTCCATATATGTTTAGGATTTCCACTCTTCTCTTCAATTTTTCTTTCAATATAGGAATTTTTTGTTTTATTGCACAAATTTTTATACTTATTTCTAATATTTTTATAATGCACCCAGCTTTCGTGTGTTTTCAATAATGAATATCTATTATATAAAATTATTTTATTCTTTTTTATTTCAATAAGTTCATTGTTAAACCATTCAGCTTTATTATTTGAAATATTAATAATTTTAGTAATTTTGGTTAAACTTTTTTCTACAGCTGAATTTAACAAATTAGTACACAAATTCATGTCTTCAAAATTAATTATGGTATCAATTCCGTTATTTATTAATTCATTTTCAAAAATACTTTTATCATATTTTATGTATTTAATAGTTTTAGATTTTTCTTCTTTTTTATTTTCCAATATTTTTATCATAATTGTTTCATGATCTGAGATATTGTAATCTTTGTTTACCTTCGCTTCCATTTTCGAAAATCAATCAACTAAAACATAGTCTATTAACGTTGATCTTACTCTCGTTGGTTCTTTTATAATTTGGCTTACTCCGTAGTCTTGTAAAATTTGATCAAAGCATCTTTTACTAGCATTGTTTTTAAAATAATCTATATTGAAATCCCCAACAATAAAATAATTTACAGAGAAATCAATATTATTATCCATATACTTTTTTAATTCATCTATGAAATCCAAGTAATTAAGTTCATTTGATCTATATACTCCAATGATATTGTAAACTAAACGTGTTTACCTCATATGCTTTGTAGTTATTACGAACATAAATCAAAACTCCTCCGGTATGCCTTGAACTTGAAAAACATTGGAAACATTTATAGTTATTTAAATGATATTCAGATATATTGATTTGTTTTGTTATATGTGTTTCACTTAATATTATAAAATCAAATTTATTTGTATATATCATTTCTTCGAGTGCCGCAAAATTGGAAGTTAACTCTGAATATTTAAATAAACGTTTCCTTTCCAATTCAATTCTCCTGCTTAACGAAGGACAACTTTTATCAAAAACGCTATGTTCTGTATTAAAATTCATACTAAATTTTTCATTTGCTCTAGTACAGTTTACAAATTTATGTTTATCTTCTTTGCACTCATTAATTAAATGACTTTTTCCACATTCTAAACATAATTTGTCCTTATTTTCACATTTCTCAATTCCATGCCCAAACGACAAACATTTAAAACACCTTCTAACATCAAAACTTTCATATACTTTACATCTATCCCATCCAATTTTAATTTTCCCACTACTCATAATATTTTTAAAATCCTCAAAATCTACCTCAATTATTGCATTAAATTCATTATATTTTTTTTTTGGATCAATATTCTTTTTGACATCTGACGTTGTTATATTTGACACTTGATTTTGTTTTGGTTTAATCAAAACTAATGGATTCTTTTTTACAACTTCTGAGTAAGTATTTTTTGTTTTTTTATTATTTTTAATTGTATTTAATTCATTATTTGGTTGCTTTTTTTCAATATTTACAAGCCTTTCTTCACAAATCTTCACAAATTGTTACATTTTTAATTTCTTCACATATTCGATCACTATTACTTATTTTATTCATTTCTCGAACATTTTCATCACATTATTTTTGTGTAGATTTTTAAAAACACTTATTCTTTCTATATTAATTCAATTGATTCTAATAAGTTTTTAATTTCAAATTCATTTTTATTCAAACACCTTTCAAATTCAATTTTATATTCTTTCAAATAGCTTTGAGTTTTATTCACATATTCTCTCATGGAATGCAATATAGCATCAATAACACATTCATCACAAATAAATTTCACCATTTTATGTGTGTTAATCACATTCACCGCATTTTGATTAATCCCACTGCACTTTGTTGCGCCATGGAAAATTTTGCCACAGACTCCGGCACAAGTTACACCAGATTCTCTTGCTATTTCATTTTTACAATGACTACATTCAGCTATTTTAAAGTCTTTTGGCGGAAAAATACGAAAACTTTTTGTTTTATTTATCAGATTATTTATGTAAATTATATTATAAACTTTATACTGTATACGCAGTAAAAATAATATATACTCCTTCTATATACAATAATTATTTTTTAAATTTTTTAGGATAATAACACCGTAAAATCAATCAAAACTAACACGTCTAAAAAAAAAAAAAAAAAAAAAAAACAAATCTATAAAAAAGGAATCTATATAGTTATGAAATACCTGAGTACTAAAAACAATACCCATAACTGTTCGTCTGCATTCTAAAGTTTTCATGATAAGTAATTTGAGACGATTGACATATGGAGGAAATATAAGGGGATCAGCCCAATTTAGGTTTCTTAAGGCGAACCTTAGAAAATTTCTTTGTATTGCTTCAATTCTAACAATATGTTGATGATAGTGTGGAGACCAGACCTGATTTGCATACTCCAGAATAGGACGAACTAAAGTCGTGTAAAGAGATTTTATAATATATGGGTCATTAAATTCCCTAGACCATCTTTTTACAAAACCTTGCACTGAGTTTGCTTTACTAATGATCTTACTACTATGTATATTAAAAGTAAGTTTACAATCAAAAGTTACACCAAGATCATTTAATTCAGTGACTCTTTTTATTATGTTGTTATTAAAAGTGTAATTATTTGTGATTAAGTTTAGGGAACGCGTAAATGAAAGGACGGCACATTTAGCAATGTTTAAAATAAGATTGTTACATTTACACCAGTTCATAAAGTTATTAAGATCTTTTTGGAAAGAGTCTGCATCATTCATTGAGCACACTTCTTTAAAGATTTTCATGTCGTCCTCGTAAATTTTTATGGAACTGTTCTGAATACTCTTAGTAACATCATTTATTGAAATAATAAACAACAATGGTCCAAGATGACTACCCTGTGGTACTCCAGAATTAGCAACAAAAGATGCTGAAATTGCTGTTCTGAAAAGAACACTATAGCTACGGTTATTTAAGTATGAATCAATCCAGTTAATTAAGAAATAAGGAAAACCATATTTTTTTAATTTATTGAGTATTACACTATGAGGTAGAAGATTAAACGCTTTACTTAAGTCAGTGTAAACCATGTCAGTTTGGCGCCCAACTTCCATTATTTTCAAAATAGTTGAAACTATTTCTGTAAGGTTAGTTACAGTTGATCTCTTTTTTACAAATCCATGTTGATCATTCACTATAAATTCAGAATAATAATCATAAATTGCATCAAAGACCATAAGCTCAATCACTTTCGGCAAAGTAGAAAGTCTAGCAATAGGCCTATAATTCACGACATTACTTTTTGAGTCTTTTTTATGAACTGGCCTTATGTACGATTCTTTCCATAACTTATGGAACACCCAAGAATACGACATATAACAATTGAGTCGTTAGAATTCTGATCATTGTAAGACATATAATTTGGATATTGATCGGATTTACGTTTTGAATTTACAAGCTTCCACAAAGATTTAGGATCTGTACGAAGTTGCGAAGCAATTTTACTAATGTAAGCTTCATATTTAAGACTAAGTAAGGATTTGAATGCGGTAAATAAATTTAGAAAATTTGAATAAGAAATATTATCCTTCGTTTTTAAATATACATTCCACACTTTATATTTTTTATTTCTAAGAATTTTTAGTTCACCATCATACCATGGTGGGCTTGAATTGATATTTTTATCACGAACTCGAGGAACATACAAGTCAAATCCATGGTACATTAAAATTTATTTATTATCGTAAAATTTATCAATCGTATTATTGAAATCATTTATGTCTAGTAAAGAATTAAAGTCAATTGAAAGAAAAAAATTGTTAATCATATAAAAATTAGTTTTGGAAAAATTAAATTTATATGAGATATTTAATGACGATTTATTTAAACAATTATAATGAAATTGAAAACTGAAAGGAGGATGATGACAATCAATTTTTGAAAGAGGTGTTGGCGTCAATATTCTAGTTACATTTACCCAGTCAGAATTAAAAAAAAGGTCTAATTGTTTATTTAATAGATTTTTAGTTGAAGAGACTTCTTGAAGCGGACTTGTAACTATGCAAGCAAACTATCTGTAACTGTTGATTAGACATTAGAGGTTAAATTAGTCGGAATGTAGAAACATTCCTTGTCATGAAGTTGCCAATTAATATTTGGCAAATTAAGATCCCCACATATTATGAGTTCGTCAAGGTAATTTAATTTATTATTCAAAGAATCAACAACTGCGCTTGGTAAACTTTTATATTACTATTTAGAGGAATATAGCAACATAGAATATAAAGATTTAAAACATTTAAATCAATTTTAACTCCTATTATATCACAGTTTATTAATTGTATAACTTTTTCTCGATCGCTGTAAGTGATTATAGTAGTAACTATTACAAAAACTACGAAAGGCTTTTAAGTCTTCTTGCATCATTTTAATATGCAAGTCAATAGACTCATGATAGTTTACAAAGAGGTCATAAAGAGCTTTGTAATTCATTGGAAGCACTTCATTATGTAGAGGTACTAAAACATTAGTCTTTGTTTTTCCCTCGATAACACAGTTATAGGAGTCGTCATGCAAGTAAGAGAGGTATAATCATATAAGATTATATATTCTTTCATCTCTTAATCTTGAGAGGGCATACATTTTATCTTTTTCATTTAACGATTTTTTAGTCATTCTAACTATTGGTGGCACTGAAGGTTGAACAAAAGTTTTATCATTTGTTTGGGAAGCCAACGGTTCATATTAGGGGTTTTTGTAGCACCCAGCTTAACATCCGAAATAACAATAATAACAATAATATTAATAATAATAATAATAAAAAAAATAATAATAATAATATTAATATTAATAATAGTAATATTAATAATAATAATATTAATAATAATAATACTAATAATAATAATAACATTAATAATAATAATAATATTGATAATGATAATATTAATAAAAATAATAATAATATTAATAATAATAATAATAATAATAATAATAATAATAATAATAATAATAATAATAATAATAATAATAATAATAATAATATTAATATTAATACTAATAATAATAATAATAATAATAATAATAATAATAATAAT
>OX352772.1:218501778-218701778 GCA_947095535.1 Poecilobothrus nobilitatus
AAAAAAAATTTTGTTTCTAATTTCTGTCTAATTTGGCAGAATGAATTTACGGTTCTAAATTAGGCCTGTGACAAAATGTTTGTTAACGTTTGTTAACCCATTTCCGCACGAGCACTTATTAATAATATTTTGCCTAATTTTGTGTATTGTTATTATTATTAAAAAGATATTTCCAACATTCTTTACTTTTATCTATACTGTTTCTAATATTCCATAAAAACCGTTCAATGCAAATTTCTAATATAGAACAGTAATTAAAGTAACATTATTAAGTATCTTAAGAATACTGTGTTTAAGTCTTAACAACATAACATTTTCGGCCGTTGTTAAAAAACAGAAACTATCTCCTACATTAGACAATCATCATGTCATCATTCAGAAATGCATTACTTACATGTGGTCTTTACATGTGGTCTACCTATATAAAATGCATGTGTATAACATGTTTCCCATAAAATATTGAAATATGTGCATATAATATGTATAATATCCGTATATTTAAAAATACTATAAAATTTATCAATTAAATTAGAAAACATATTCACATTTCTGTACATCATTTAATCAAAAATGAGTACATACATATTTAAAGAACAGAAAACCTTACATTCTTATCCATATACAATTTTTACACATATTTTTAGCCAATCAATTAGGAAAAATAATTAGAAAAACTAAAGGTAAAAAAAACTGGTTGATTTATAAAGGTAAAAAACAATCATGTATTTTTTATATTGAAAATATGTTAAACAGAACCTGAAATGTACGCATTTAAAAAGAAGTTTTTTCAAAATTTGAAGAGCTGTTGGTGCTGTAGGATCTCCAACGGTGAGGGTACATAAAAAAGTTGTTCTACAACATTACTCTTTTAAGAAACCTACGCATAGTTAATATTTCATTGCTCTTTATTAAACAGTATATAAGTTTTAACAGACGGAGGGACAGAGCGAACTTAATAACAAATTTTTCAAAATGTGCTTAAAAGGATAATTCACCTAAACATGAAGTGACATTACTTACAAAAAAAAAATTGATTACATTATGGTCTTTTATAATTTAAATACGATTTTATGTTTCGGTATTAACGAATATTAACGAATATATAAGTTTTGTAAACAGACGGAGGGACAGAACGAACCTAATAGCAAATTTTTCAAAATGTGCTTAAAAGGATAATTCACAAAAACATGAAGTGACATTACTCACGAAAAAAATGTACTACATTATGGTCTTTCATAATTGAAATGCGATTTTATGTCTCGGCATTAAAGAATATATTGTGGAAATTCACTTCGCCGTAATTGTGTACTCAATAGATTATTGATTCCTTTAAAAAATTTTTGTAGAAGAATTGTCTCTAATTCTTGGCTTTGTTTATTCAATTTAACTAAATCTAATTAAAAATAGAATATACACTACCAGCATCTGTAAATGCATAGTAATAAGTTAACTATATTAATTAAATTATATTAACGCAGAAACAAAAGTTAATAATTTTTATTTCATAAAGCCAATAAAATATTCCGGGCAACGCCGGGTACTCTGCTAGTCTAATAAATAAGGAAGAAATTCTGTTTGTTTGTTTATTTGTTTGTTTGTTTGTTTGTGCCCTTTTCACGTAAAAACCACCAGTCCGATTGCAACCAAATTTTGCAGGAACGTTTCTACGACCCCGGAAAGTGTTATAGGCTATATCGCGTTTCGGTTCATTAACCCATTGCGGCCCGAGAGCCATTAAAGCCGTTTCGTTTTTTCGTTGTTCTGCCTAAACGGTTTGATCGATTGAGTTGAAAATTGGAAGAAATATTCTTCTTATCATTGTACGGGTACCGAAGAAATTTGGATTCAGTATGTTACCCAGATTCGGCCCGGCGGGCTTCCAAAAAATTTTTTGTTTCCGATTTATGTCCAATTTTGTATGGTGGTTTAATGGTGTGAAAAAAAGCCTGTGACAAATTTTTATGACGATCCAGTAACCCGTTTGGGCACGAGAGCCGAACAAAGTTCATTAAATTTTTCTGTTGTCCTGCTAAAACGGTTTGACCAATTGAGTTGAAAATTTGCAATAGTGTAGCTCTTTACCACACAGCTCAATAAAAATTTTTAATTTCTTTGTTGTCGCACTTAAACGGTTTTACCATTGAGTTGAAAATTTACAAAATTGTTGGTCTTTATAACAAAAGCTTTCTGAGTTGATTTGGTTACGATACATTAACCCATCAGGCTTCAGGTCATGAAGTGTCTCATTTTTTGTTTTTGTGCAAAAACGATTTGACCAATTGAAAATTTACACTATATTATGGTTACTATAATATGGTCATAATTGAAATGCGATTTTATGTCTCGGTATTAAAGAATATATTGTGAAAATTCACTTCGCCGTCATTGTGTACTCAATAGATTATTGATTCCTTTAAAATTTGTTTGTAGAAGAATTGTCTCTAATTCTTGGCTCTGTTTATTCAATTTAACTAAATCTAATAAAAAATAGAATATAAACTACCAGCACCTGTAAATGCATAGTAATAAGTTAACTATATTAATTAAATTATATTAACGCAGAAACAAAAATTAATAATCATATAATCATATGTTATAGGCTATATCGCGTTTCGGTTCATTAACCCATTGCGGCCCGAGAGCCATTTAAAGCCGTTTCGTTGTCCTGCCTAAACGGTTTAATCGATTGAGTTGAAAATTTGGACAAATATTCTTCTTATCATTGGACGGGTACCGAAGAAATTTGGATTCAATATGTTACCCGGATTCGGCCCGGCGGGCTTCCAAAAAATTTTTTGTTTCCGATTTATGTCCAATTTTGTATGGTGGTTTAATGGTCTGAAAAAAAGCCTGTGACAAATTTTTATGAAGATCCGGTAACCCGTTTGGGCACGAGAGACGAACGAAGTTCATTAAATGTTTCTGCTGTCCTGCTTAAACGGTTTGACCAATTGAGTTGAAAATTTACAATAGTGTAGCTCTTTACCACAGGAGCTCACTGAGGGTCGATTTGGTTACGATCCATTAACCCGTTTCGGCACCAGGGGTCAGTGAACTTTTGTAATTTACTTAGTTGTCGCACTTAAACTGTTTGACCAATTGAGTTAAAAATTTATCAAAGTGTAGCTCTTTACCACAGGAGCTCACTGAATTGATTTGGTTACGATCCATTAACCCGTTTCGGCACCAGCACTCAATGAAATTTTTCAATTTTTTTGTTGTCGCGCTTAAACGGTTTTGCCAATTGAATTGAAAATTTACAAAAGTGTAGCTCTTTACCACAGGAGCTCACTGAGGTGATTTGGTTATGATCCATTAATCCGTTTCGGCACCAGGGCTCAATAAAAATTTTTAATTTCTTTGTCGTCGCACTTAAACGGTTTTACCAATTGAGTTGAAAATTTACAAAAGTGTAGGTCTTTATAACCAAAGCTTTCTGAGTTTATTTGGTTACGATACATTAACCCATCAGGCTTCAGGCTTCAGGCCATGAAATTCTCATTTTTTATTATTGTACTTAAACGATTTGACCAATTGAAAATTTGTACAAGTATTGCACTTTGGCAGACAAACTCATTCAATAAATTTTGTTGTGATACATTAACACATTTCGACACGATAGACTGTCAAAAAAAAATTTTGTTTCTAATTTCTGTCTAATTTGGCAGAATAAATTTACGGTTCTAAATTAGGCCTGTGACAAAATGTTTGTTAACGTTTGTTAACCCATTTCCGCACGAGCACTTATTAATAATATTTTGCCAAATTTTGTGTATTGTTATTATTATTAAAAAGATATTTCCAACATTCTTTACTTTTATCTATACTGTTTCTAATATTCCATAAAAACCGTTCAATGCAAATTTCTAATATAGAACAGTAATTAAAGTAACATTATTAAGTATCTTAAGAATACTGTGTTTAAGTCTTAACAACATAACATTTTCGGCCGTTGTTAAAAAACAGAAACTATCTCCTACATTAGACAATCATCATGTCATCATTCAGAAATGCATTACTTACATGTGGTCTTTACATGTGGTCTACCTATATAAAATGCATGTGTATAACATGTTTCCCATAAAATATTGAAATATGTGCATATAATATGTATAATATCCGTATATTTAAAAATACTATAAAATTTATCAATTAAATTAGAAAACATATTCACATTTCTGTACATCATTTAATCAAAAATGAGTACATACATATTTAAAGAACAGAAAACTTTACATTCTTATCCATATACAATTTTTACACATATTTTTAGCCAATCAATTAGGAAAAATAATTAGAAAAACTAAAGGTAAAAAAAACTGGTTGATTTATAAAGGTAAAAAACAATCATGTATTTTTTATATTGAAAATATGTTAAACAGAACCTGAAATGTACGCATTTAAAAAGAAGTTTTTTCAAAATTTGAAGAGCTGTTGGTGCTGTAGGATCTCCAACGGTGAGGGTACATAAAAAAGTTGTTCTACAACATTACTCTTTTAAGAAACCTACGCATAGTTAATATTTCATTGCTCTTTATTAAACAGTATATAAGTTTTAACAGACGGAGGGACAGAGCGAACTTAATAACAAATTTTTCAAAATGTGCTTAAAAGGATAATTCACCTAAACATGAAGTGACATTACTTACAAAAAAAAATTGATTACATTATGGTCTTTTATAATTTAAATACGATTTTATGTTTTGGTATTAACGAATATTAACGAATATATAAGTTTTGTAAACAGACGGAGGGACAGAACGAACCTAATAGCAAATTTTTCAAAATGTGCTTAAAAGGATAATTCACAAAAACATGAAGTGACATTACTTACGAAAAAAAATGTACTACATTATGGTCTTTCATAATTGAAATGCGATTTTATGTCTCGGCATTAAAGAATATATTGTGGAAATTCACTTCGCCGTAATTGTGTACTCAATAGATTATTGATTCCTTTAAAAATTTTTTGTAGAAGAATTGTCTCTAATTCTTGGCTTTGTTTATTCAATTTAACTAAATCTAATTAAAAATAGAATATAAACTACCAGCATCTGTAAATGCATAGTAATAAGTTAACTATATTAATTAAATTATATTAACGCAGAAACAAAAGTTAATAATTTTTATTTCATAAAGCCAATAAAATATTCCGGGCAACGCCGGGTACTCTGCTAGTCTAATAAATAAGGAAGAAATTCTGTTTGTTTGTTTATTTGTTTGTTTGTTTGTTTGTGCCCTTTTCACGTAAAAACCACCAGTCCGGATGCAAACAAAATTTTGCAGGAACGTTTCTACGACCCCGGAAAGTGTTATAGGCTATATCGCGTTTCGGTTCATTAACCCATTGCGGCCCGAGAGCCATTAAAGCCGTTTCGTTTTTTCGTTGTTCTGCCTAAACGGTTTGATCGATTGAGTTGAAAATTGGAAGAAATATTCTTCTTATCATTGTACGGGTACCGAAGAAATTTGGATTCAATATGTTACCCAGATTCGGCCCGGCGGGCTTCCAAAAAATTTTTTGTTTCCGATTTATGTCCAATTTTGTATGGTGGTTTAATGGTGTGAAAAAAAGCCTGTGACAAATTTTTATGACGATCCAGTAACCCGTTTGGGCACGAGAGCCGAACAAAGTTCATTAAATTTTTCTGTTGTCCTGCTAAAACGGTTTGACCAATTGAGTTGAAAATTTGCAATAGTGTAGCTCTTTACCACACAGCTCAATAAAAATTTTTAATTTCTTTGTTGTCGCACTTAAACGGTTTTACCATTGAGTTGAAAATTTACAAAATTGTTGGTCTTTATAACAAAAGCTTTCTGAGTTGATTTGGTTACGATACATTAACCCATCAGGCTTCAGGTCATGAAGTGTCTCATTTTTTGTTTTTGTGCAAAAACGATTTGACCAATTGAAAATTTACACTATATTATGGTTACTATAATATGGTCATAATTGAAATGCGATTTTATGTCTCGGTATTAAAGAATATATTGTGAAAATTCACTTCGCCGTCATTGTGTACTCAATAGATTATTGATTCCTTTAAAATTTGTTTGTAGAAGAATTGTCTCTAATTCTTGGCTCTGTTTATTCAATTTAACTAAATCTAATAAAAAATAGAATATAAACTACCAGCACCTGTAAATGCATAGTAATAAGTTAACTATATTAATTAAATTATATTAACGCAGAAACAAAAATTAATAATCAAGAAAGAAGTAAAACAAATACAAAAGATTTTAAATAATATGTTAAGTCTTATATTTAATATTATATAAGCAAAGACTATTTAAGTTAAGTGATATATTAAGTTTTTGTTTTTATCAAGACTATGCATATAAGTTTTTGTTTTTATATAAGTTTTTATACAAAGGAATATGATAAGGAATATATGGTAAGGAATAAAACCAGAATTTATATCAATGTAAGAAAATGAAAAGAAGTAATGTGCTTAGCATAAAAAGTGAATAATATAATTTTATATATAAAATGTTTAGTAATATTAATAATTATAAACAAGGCAGAATGTAAACCAACGGTTTTTAAAAGACAATTTCCAAATGACAATAGAAACTGTTTAGAATTGTAACTTGCACAAAATTTGAAAATTTAAGTAAATTTTTGTAATAGGAAAAAATGTGAAAATAAGATTTTTCTGCAATTTTGAGGGGCTGTAAGTCCGGAACCCCATATAACTATATAAAAATACCATTAATTTTTATGTCTTGCCGAAGAAAAATTTGTACAGGTGATTAAATTACAGGTGCCTAAAAATAGTAAATTTCCAAATTTTTTGCACCACCTCCTGTTTAAGCTCTAATAGGTCTTAAACAGGAGGTGGTGCAAAAAAAACTTTCTAAGGAAGCTTATACTAGTTCTAAAAGTTCTTCTTGTCTCAAAATTTCAAGTCCCTATTTAAAAGCGTTCTAGAGATATAAGGATAGAAAAATCATGCAAAATTTGGTTTTTACATAACGGTAAATTTAAATACTAAATTTAAAAATATTGTGTATAAATTTACAAAGTTAAAAAAAGTACCTGTCGAATGTCGTTTTCAGATTGAAAAAATATTAAGCAGAACATGACATATGTGCATTTAAAAATAGGACTTTTTAAAAGTTTGAAGGGCTGTAGCTCCGTAATGGATGGGGCTACATAAAAAGTTGGTTCCACAAAATTATTTTTTTTATGAGGACACCCATGGTTAACATTTTTTTTTCTATCTTTAACGGTGTAGAATGTTTATAGACAGGCGGACGGACTGACGGACAGAGTTAAACTATTAACCACATTTTTTCAAAATTTTTTTTTGTGTTTATAATATAAGAACTTGTTAGTGAGAAAATTTGTTTTTATAATATGTGATTTTGTTAGATAGTTGAAAATGATCTTAAATTGACAAAAATAATATCATATCATATAATAATCATATGATATAATATAATATCTGGGTTAGTAGGGTATTTAGTTTTGGGAGTTGTATGGGAGGTACCCGAACCCATGGACCGAATTTGTCCAGATTTGAACTTAGCCTTCCTTTCGTAATTAGTACTATATAAATTTCATCAAGATAGCGTTACTAGTTTTTGAGTTATCGTGCGAACGGACGGACGGACATCGCTAAATCGACTCAGGATATGATCCTGATTCAGAATATATATACATGTCCATATCTAACTCGCTTCCTTTTGGTGGTTACAAACACCATACCAAAGTTAATATACCCTATACTTAATGTGTAGGGTATAAAAAATTTAATATAATGTGAGCAATTAAAATTAATGCAATTTCAATTAATATTATTATTCTTTTTAATATATAATATATCATTAGTATTTCTAATTATAAAAACCTTGGAGTTTCTCTTATATAAATGATGTTGTTCTTGATCCATAGGAATTTTCAGTTGTTGTTTTTTTAATTTGCGTGGTTTTATAGTAGAGATTTGATTGCCGCTGTGTAAGATGATCACGAAAAAATATGTTGCGGATGCCTTCCTCTGCTAAATCAATATCCAAAGTGTATACGTTTCCTGCGATTTTTTTCCGGTTCATTAGTTGAGCCTTAATAGTACTGGATTTGCATTCCAATAGGTATTAATATTCAATAAATAATAATTATTTTCATTTAATTTAATTTGTATTTTGTTGTTTCCACTTTGAATTTTCTCATTTACTTTTAGCAGATCATCAATTCCATTATTGAAAAATTCAAACGAGCGATGGAATTCTTTTACAACTGTCACCAGTTGATTCACATCCGCAGCCAAAGTATTGTACACAGAGCACAGAGCACTCATCTGCCGATAATTGATTGAGTTCGATCACATTTTGAAGTTTGGCGTATTTTAGTATATTTGAAGGAGCAGTTGTTGATTCTTCATCACCTAAAATTATAAATGATTCGTTTGAGCTCTTTCGGCACTCTTGATATTTCCATGTTGCGGAGCCGGTTTCAACTGCTATGACCACATCATCTGCTACTGAAGTACATCTTGCGCGGAAGAATTTCTTGCGTTGACTACATTGGATACCTTTGCTTTTGGAGGAAATTCTTTTGCAATTGTAACATTGTTTGACCATATTTACTAAATTTGTTTTATTTTTTCTGTATTCTTTAGGTATTAATGTATTATGATGGATATACCCAGCTCAAAGAAGATTTCCATTAAGAAAATAGAAGTTTTTTTCATTTTTTTAATGGCGCCAAAGTTATCCTGGATAGAGTGTTAATTTTGTTTTTCTATTTAAGTTTTTGTTTTGTTAAATTTTTGTTATACCCTACACCTAAAGTATAGGGTATATTAACTTTGGTATGGTGTTTGTAACCACCAAAAGGAAGCGAGTTAGGTATAGACATGTATATATATTCTGAATCAGGATCACCGCCGGAGTCGATTTAGCGATGTCCGTCCGTCCGTCCGTCCGTCCGTACGCACGATAACTCAAAAAATAATGATGCTATCTTGATGAAATTTATATAGTAGGTTACTAATTACGAAAGAAAGGCTAAGTTCGAATTTGGACAAAATCCGTCCATGGGTTCGGATTCTGGAAGCTTCCGATTGATTCCAGAGCAAACGAGATTATCTCCAAAAGCAACAAAGACAGAACCTTCAAATTTTGTACAATGATGTTTCTTCCCGTTCGATTTATGTCTCTGAAATTTAAGAGGATTTGGTCCATGGGTTTGGGTTTTGGAAGCTTCCGAACGAGCACCAGAGCAAATGAGATTATCTCCAAAACCAACAAAGATAGAACCTTTAAATTTTGTACAATGATGTTCCTTCCCGTTCGATTAATGTCTCTGAAATTAAAGAGGATTTGGTCCATGGGTTTGGATTTGAAAGCTTCCGAACGAGCACCAGAGCCAATGAGATTATCTCCAAAACCAACAAAGATATAACCTTTAAATTTGGCAGGGTGGTGTTCTTTCATGTTTCATTTAAGTCTCTGAAATGTGAGAAGATTTGGTCTGTGGGTTCGGGTTTTGGAAGCTTCCGAACGAGCCCCAGAGCAAACGAGATTATCTCCAAAACCAATAAAGATAGAACCTTTAAATTTTTTATAATGATGTTTCTTCCAGTTTGATTTATGTCTCTAAAATTTAAGAGGATGTGGTCCATGGGTTTGGATTTTGGAAGCTTCCGAACGAGCCCCAGAGCAAATGAGATTATCTCCAAAAACAACAAATATATAACCTTTAAATTTGGCCTAATGGTGTTTTTTCATGTTTGATTTAGGTCTCTGAAATTTGAGAGGACTTGGCCATTGGTTTAAATTTGAAAGAATTTGAACCGTGGATTCGAATTTTGGATGCTTCCGAACGAGCCGCAGAGCAAATGAGATTATATCCAATACGAACAAAGGTAGAACCTTTGAATTTGGTACAATGGTGTTCTTTCGTGTTTGATTTATGTCTCTGAAATTTAAGAGGATTTGGTCCATGGGTTTGGTTTTGGAAGCTTCCGAACGAGCCCCAGAGCAAATGAGATTATCTCCAAAACCAATAAAGATATAACCTTTACTTTTGGCAGAATGGTGTTCTTTCATGGATGATTTAGGTCTCTGAAATTTGAGAGGATTTGGTCCTTGGGTTCGGATTTTGAAAGCTTCCGAACGAGGCTCAGAGCAAATGATATTATCTCCAAATGCAACAAAGATATAACCTTTAAATTAGGCAGAATGGTGTTCCTTTATGTTTGATTTATGTTTCTGAAATTTGTGAGGATTTGGTCCATGGGTTCAAATCTTGGAAGCTTGCGGACGAGCCCCAGAGCAAACGAGTATATCTCCACAACCAACAAAGATAGAACTTTTATTTTTAGTACAAAGGTGTTCTGTTATGTTTCCTTTTCTGTAAAATTGGAAACTGACATTTGAAAGAATTTGAACCATGGGTTCGTATTTTGGAAACTTCCGGACGAGCACAAGAGCAACGAGCATATCTCCAAAACCAACAAAAGTAGAACCTTTAAATTTAATAGAATGGTGTTCTGGCAAGTTTTCTTTATGTTCCTGAGATGGATTCGATGAATTGGAGTGGCAATTCGGGTAGCTGACACAAACCTCCCAAGGACTACCAATCTTCGAAAATAATTAAGATAGAAACTTAAAATTTTATACAAGGGTGTCAAGCATATCCCAAGCGGATGCCTCTTTTACGTTCTTGAAATTCGAGTTGAATAAGACAGAAAAGGGAAGAAGTTCAAGCAGCTGAAAAAACACTTATGGATTTTTAATTTAATTCGAATTATTCAGGTGTAGGGTATTAATAAGTCGGTTGCATCGACTTACTGTTACATTTACTTGTTTTTAATTAATTTAGTTTTTTGATGATTTCTCAATAGTTTAATTTAATTTAATTTATTTATTTTAAAATTTATTCAAAAATTTTTAAGGAGCTAAACTTTTCCTGTTCTATTTTGTTAAACGTGAAAAGTTTTTCTATTTTAAAATCCTTCTTTTTACAGATAAACACTTTACACAAAATTTCTATTATATTGACACAACCATACACGCACAAACACTCTTTCTTCATCAATTTAAACAATAAAACAATTAAAACATTTAAAAACATAAAATTCTAGTTTTAAACTTTTATTGCAAAATCACAAACATTCACTACATACTATAGCATATTTTTGACAATTTCATACAATTTCAACACTATATCTTTACAATTATAATATAGTATATTCAAAATCTAAGATCACTGATACAGATTCCAACAACTTCGGGGGGTTTATTTATCAACAACTTCGACGGATACATGCTTATACCATTCCTAGTGAAGTTCCAAGCATACAACTTTACCGAGCTTCGAAAACCATTTCAAAACCTAATTCTTTGAAAATCAATTCTAGAAATTTTTTGTTATGTACAGACTTAATTTGACTTATAATAGAAGACACATACATAAAAACTTATTTCTTCCGTTTGAATAAGCTTCCACGTGATCTAAATATTCTTACACTTAATACTTACTTTCAAAATAACGAACACTTTATTTAAATTAACATTTGTTAAAATCTTGTTATGTGATCAGCGCCCGAAACCCCATATCCTATCTACTCATATTAACAAATAAAAAAAATGTTCCTCCTTTAAATATTAAGATCTTAACTCTATCTCAAAATACAACAGAGTTTAATTTGCAACATTGTAGTACATTGCCATTTTGATAAACTATAGTTCTGCCAAAATACACTTAAATATGATCGTAAGTCTATCTAAAAATAGAAAAAAGTGTAATTTGTTGCAAAATAATAGTAAATTACAATTTTCATAAGTACTAGATCTGCATATTAAAAATAAAACAAAAATAAGATCTTATGTCTATTTCAAAATAGAACAGATTTAAATTTAGAATTTGCAATACTGTAGTCAAGATATTTTGATTAATTACAGTTCTGTAAAAACAAACAAAAATATGATATAAAAACAATAACTAAGAAAAAATTCACAAATTAAATAACTAAGATGTTTGTGAAATTAAATATGATCCGATTGATAATATTTACATAGGGCTAACAGGTAGCGTTAGTCTGAACTCTCTAAAGATTGGAGAAGAAACACTCTAAGTCTAATTTTGCTAACCATTTATTAAAAAAAATCATTCCAGCAAATAAGTAACCTTAAGGTCTTACATGTGGCTAGAAAAGATTGATTAGATCGGTTAGAATTTTTCAAAATTAAAAAGTATTAAAGCAGAATAAAATTAAATCAACAATATGTTGCATACATCTGCATTGTACACTCATATCGTATGTTGCATATCTCTGCATCGTCTACTCATATGACATGACCATATTTACAACTATACATTATTCTTATTGTACAGTCATACTTTCTATTTTATTATTCACTCGGGTTTTTGTAGCAGATGAGCAAACATCATTGTACTATAAATGTTTATATTTAAGTTAATAAATAATTGTCAGAACCGAAAATAAAATTGATTTTATTTCAACTTAAATACTCAACAATTGGCGACGAGGATAAAAGAAAAGAAGAATACATTATATACATTTATATTTCGATAGTATTCTTTTTTTATATTAATCATACGAGTTTTTTTTTTTTTCTCGTGTTCAACAAATTCAACATGGACGCTGTTCAAGCTCAAAAATTAATAGAACAGCAAGAGAAAGTATTAGCTGCTCTTCTTGAAGGAAATGTAAAATCAGAATTACCAAAATTACAAAGGATTTGAATTTTAAAGAAACCACTACAAAACTAAAGTAATTGTTTGGTCGCCCAGAACCTATGTTTCACACTCGATACAAGTGTTTCCAAGCTACTAAAAGTGAAAGCGGAAGTTTGGTCGCATATTCAATTAAAGTAAATAAGGTTTGAGAAGACTTTAAGTTAAGTTCACTTACATTAGATCAGTTCAAGTGCTTAATTTTTGCGACAAACAACAAACAACAAAAATAGTCAGATACAAGAACAAAAACATTATTAAAATTAGCTTTAGATGAGCAAATAAGTGATGCATCTGTAAATTTCATATCAAGAAAATTTAAGAAGCCAAATAAAAATTTTAGCAAACAACAGTCCAATTATACAAAAATTAACCAAAATAGATTGCCAAAAACACCTTGTTGGCAATGTGGTGCCATTCACTATGTGAATGTTTCTTGCAAATACCTATAACATTTGCAAGAAATTAGGTCATAAAGAAGATTACTGCAGATGCAAAAAATCGTTTACAAAATCACCATCATCATTTTCATCATCAAAATCATCATCATTTCCAAAAGCAAAAAGCAAGTTAGTTTGATTTCAGTTTATAATGTCTACAGCGTGCAGAACAAATGAAAGTACATTCAAGTGAAAATAAATGATGCTCCAATAAATTTTCAAATAGACACAGCTTCAGGCATAACAATAATTTCTACAAAAACATGCGAATTAATCGGAAAACCAGAAATATCTCATTCTTCTAAATTAGCATTCGATGCTTCCCAAAACACTATGAAATTTGAAGGCGATTTCTCCTGTAAAATTAAATGTAAGTCAGAAACTATGTTCGGTAAGTGCTAAATTATAATAATCAAAATCTTAATATTTTAGATATAGATTTTATTCATCAATTCAAAATTTGTGAATAAACAATAAAAACAATTTGCAATGCTGTTAACCAATTCTTCAATAGCAATGCTGAAACACCAATTAAAAAACACCTTTAGTAACAATTTGGGTAAATACGCGCATACGATCAAACTACAGCTTAAACTCAGTGAAGGTCCTATATGTGGTCAAAAAATGCCTATATCTTTCGCAATCAAACCCCAAGTGGACGATGAACTGCAACGGCTTCAATCATTGATCACTTCCAATTATAGTATCAGCTGACGCTTCCCAAGAAGGTTTTTTTCTTTTTGACGCTTCCCAAGAAGCAAGGGGCAATAATGCACCACTTTCTTGATGGGAAAAAGAAAGTAATTTAATATGCTTCTCGTTCTCTCTCCCCGGCGGAGAAAAGTTACAGTCAAATTGAAAAAGAAGCATTATGATTAATTTTTGCCGCGACGAAATTTCATAGGTAAATTTTTGAAAGACCATTTATTTTAGAAACAGGCCATAAGCCCTTGCTTTCCTTTTTGGCAACAAAAAGGGTATTCCAGTGCATGCAGCCAACCGACTACAGAGATGGGCATTGACTCTTCTAAATTATAACTTAACAATTAAATATATTTCAATTAAAAATTTTGGTCACGTTGATGTTTTGTCATTTGTTCAACACATAAATCAGAACAAGAAACTGTCGTTGCAAGCATTCAATTAGAAGAAGAATTTTCCAATATTTTGGAAAACACAATCAATAAATTTCCAGTTTTTCCAAAACAGTAAAGATTTTTACATCAAATGATAAAGTTTTACAACAAATTTCAAATTACATCCGCTGTGGATGGCCGAATAACAAACAAACAGAAAGTAGAGAATTTTTAAAACTTTATCAAATGAAAAATGGTAAACAAAACAAATTGTATTATATGTAATAAAAATATTAGTTTAAAAAAAGAAAAGGGATAACAATGTGATGGTGACTGTAAAAAATGATTACATCAAATATGTTCTGGGGTTACAAATGAAGATTATGATCAAATCAAGCTCCGTCAAAAATTATGGTTTTGCACTAAATGACGAGCTTCAAAAAGAACTGTGCTTCAAAAAAAACCTCGAGGCACTAGGATCCACGAGGATCGATGAAAATCTACAACTACATAGTGGTAACCAAATTTTAAAAGAACAAATCGAAAAAAAAACACAGTCATTAAGGAGAATAGTTCAAAACAAACTGTTATGAAAATGATCAATGAGTTAGAAGTTAACATTGAACCGGACGATATTACGGAAACCTTTTCATTGAAGTGTAGTTAAAAAAATTCAGATGAGAATGCTAAAATTACTGTTAGGTTTAACACTGTCAGTATCAAAAACAAAATAATTGATGCAAAGAAAAAAAAATTACATGTCATAAAATTTTTCCGGGCACTACACAATCAGAATTGGTATATATTTATATTAACGAACGCTTAACATCATACTTTAGTTTTCTCTACAAAAAAATTAGAGATTTAAAAAGAGAAAAAAGAATTAAATATACTTGGATAAAACATGGTAAAGTTTTACTTCGAGAAACGGAAAATTTCCTTAAAGCCTTTTAATGAAAACTAATTTGCTAGAAATAGAAACTTTACCTAATGATTCCCAAGTTATTGATATCCCCGATTAGAATGATTTGAAATTTGAGAGGGATGATTCTTTAAAATTTTTTTAAATATCAAAAGTATAAAGCATAAACTAGATGATATAAATGATGGAATTCAAAAGAAAGTACACTGATTCATGGCACAGTGCTTAAGGCGCCAACCTATCAATCGAAGGGTCTTGGGTTCAAACCCTGGTCAGATAATATAAATAAAAAAATATGTAGTAATTTTAAATCGTAATAATGTATATCGTATAATTAATAGTAATAATGATAATAATAATAATAATAATAATGATAATAATAATAATAATAGTAATAATAATAATATTAATAATAATAATAAAAATAGTAATAACAATAATAATAGTAATAATAATAATAACATTAGTAATAATAATAATAATAATAGCTGGTGCAGTGGAGCTATCTTTGGTTATATCATGCAGTAAGGTGTTATATACTGCTGCATGTTGTAATCCACTGATGGCCCTGACTCTGTAGTAAAATAATAATAATATTAATAAGTAATAAGTAATACTAATACCAATAATAATAGCCGCTACAGTGACAGTGGGGGTTGCCTTCAATAATTACCTCATGTAGTAAGGTGTTATTACTACATGTTGTAAGTGTTGTAACGTCTATAGTCACTTAGCAAAATAGTAATAATAATAGACGGATTCTTTGTTTCCTTACAGACCCACTCCCACTTCTATGCTTCCGTATCCATTTCCTATCCCTACTCTCTAGCCAATATACTGCGTTCGCAGGTAAGGGATCCATCCAATTATATTGGCTAAAGGGGGAGGTGCGTTTAGTCAGTAAGAATTTGACAAACCAAGGGGGAAATTCTGGGTGTCTTTGGAAGATTCCCACCTCCCATAAGGGGAAAAAAAAACTTAATTGTTTTCACTGAAACTTGGCTAACCTCAGATAATATTGACCTAATTAATATAAATCATAATCAAAAAATAATAGTATGTAGAGAAAATAGACGTGGTTGATTACACAATTACAGAAATTTACAATGATAATATCAACAACATTCTTTCAATTTCATTTAAAAACAATAACAAAACCATGCAACTTTTTGCCATATATAGACCAACTTATTCTGATATAATAACTTTAGATAAATTTTTTACAATTTTTGATAAACAGATAATTCTTTACAAAACACAATAGTTATTGGTGATTTTAATTTTAATACACTTAAGCCGGATAGCACATTTGATAAATATGTTAATACAATTGAATCAAATGGTTTCATTCTCTGAAACTCACTACCAACCAGATTATTCTTGGGTTCTTGTATTGATCATGTTCTTACAAATGATTTATCTAATAATATAAAGATAAAAATGTTAAATACTGACCTGTCTGACCACAAAGCCTTTTTAATTGAAGTAATTGGTCCTGAATTTAAAAATATGGGGGCCTCGGTCGCCTAGTGGTTAAGAGCGTATAAAATACGCTGTAAGTACCGAGAGAGTGTGTCTTCGAATCCCACACACGTCGTAAGAATAATTCCCCCTTACGACATGTACAGCCACGTCTGAAAAGAGAAGGCGTGTTATTTCCTTGTTACATTTATGTGGCAAGAAAATGCACTATAAAAAAAAAAAAATTTAAAAATATAAACAAAATTCCAGAAGTTGAAAAATTTAATTACACAAATGTCAACAACATTAAGCGTAAAATAACTAACATCAATTTTGACACAATGATCAGTGTTGCCGACATAGCGTACAACAATGTAGTAAAAAACTTACAAAATTTAATTGAGAAAAAAATTTTTTTAATTTTTTTTTGTTAATAAAAATTTTTTATTAAAAAATTCAAAAGGGAAAAAATATAGTAAACCATGGATCGATAAAGATGATGATGAAAATGAAATAAAAATGATATGTGATGAAAATGTGATGAAAAGAAAATACTATTGTATATAAATATATATGTACGTTGTACTAAATAAATGTTAAATCGTAAAAATGATTTTTTCGGTGAAAAATTTATAAGTTAAATAAATTTATTGCTATGAAAAAAAAAACAACAAAATTATGACAATAATAGATTTAGTAAAATTAATAACAACCAACAGAAAATTTGGAAATTCATAAAAGAAATGGCTACTGATACTTTTTATCAAATACGAAGTAATGAGTTTTTCACGAAAAACACCAACAAAAATAATAAAATAAATGAATTTAATGATTTCTATGCGAAATGGCAAAGAATTTCGACAGATATTTATATATAACACTAAGCAAATATTTAACACTAAGCAAATTTAAGCTAAAGTCTATAAATGAAAGTGAAACATAAAACGTAATAAAAGTGCTTTCTAAAACTAACGCTACAGGTATCGACATAATTTCAACAAATTTAATAAAAGTATGTCAAAATGAACTAATAAAACCAATTATGAATTTGGTTAATCTATCATTCGTTGAAAGCGAGGTACCAGAAAAGCTAAAAATTAATAAAGTGGTGATAAAGTTCATTTGAATAATTTTAGGCCAATATCAATTACTTCAGTTTTTAGCAAAATAATTGAAACGGTAGTAAATAAAAAACTGACAAATTATCTTGAGAAACAAAATTTGTTATGTAAACAGCAATATGGTTTCAGAAAATTTTCTAATTCCAGTACAACCCTTTGCGATGTTATTACAGAAGTACAGACTAATATAATTGCAAAACAAAAAGTTGGTTTAGTATTTTTCGATCTAACTAAGGCATTTGATTCGGTAGATTTACGAATCTCATTGAGAAACTATTTGAATGTGGTATAATAGGCAAAGAATTAAATTGATTCAAAAATTTCCTCGAAAATCGAAAACAATATACAAAATGCGATAGCGTAAGAAGTAATATTGCAAATATCGATCCTGGCGTGATACAAGAAAGTGCACTTGGACCAACTTTATTTCATGCTATATATAAGCAATTTTTCGTTGATAAAAACAAAAGGTAAACCATTTTAGTATGCTGATGAACTGGTGATGGTGTACGCACAGCCTAATACAAGAGAATTAGAAAAGGCTATAGCGAAAGACATGTTAACAATACATGATTGGATGTACACTCACAAATTAACAGTCAATGTTAATAAAACTAAATTCATACTAATTAAACCTAAAATTGAAATCATAAAGGTAATATGTATATATCGATGCGGAAATTGAAACAGTAGCACAATATAAATATCTTGGCATTATTGTGGAGGAAAACTTAAACTGGACTCCACATACGTTAAAATTAGCTAAAAAAAACAAGAAGAGTAGTACGTTTCTTTAAAAAAATAGGAAAGCGTTTATCATTGAAAGTAAAAAAATTTACATTTTATGGTATTTTCTACAGCGCAATAACTTATGGAATATAAATGTGGTATAATACGTACAACAAAAACATCAAAATGCTACAAATTATACAAAACAAAGCAATTTAAAATTTGTTTATGTTAAATAAAAGGTTACCAAGAAATTAAATACATAAAAAATTAGAAATTTTTAAAATCACAGATATCAGAGACTTATCCCAAATAATTCATGTACATAATGAAACACAAAATAACATCCAAACTAATATAACGATTATAACGAACAATCAAATAAATAATTATGAAACCAGAACATCTCATCATCTGCGTACTAACTGTGTTAGTACATATCTTAATGAACTGGAATCAATTATGAACTCAGCAATTAGAAGCTATAATAATTTGCCAGCTAATATTAAAAGTTTAAATGTAAAAAAGAAATATCAAAATGTCTAACATTATATCGATTTTTTGATTGTTTTCCATAATATTCGAAATTTTCTATCAGTCAGAAAATTATTGTGTTTGGTAGTTGTCCAATTAAAAGATCCAACGAAATGGACGAACTATTTGAAGGAATTGTAAAACTTTTAACTTCCACTCTTTTATAATGATATTTTGCATTAGATTTTGCGAGAACTGTATTGTGTGCTAGTAACGCACCAGAATGAATTATTGCATGTCTCATGAATAGGGTTGCTTCTAAAATGTTTAACTGTGATTCATCAGAGTCATCCGCAAAAAGAAAGAAATCTGGCTTTTCTAATGTAAATAAGATTCGAACATCTACTTTATTTATTAAGAGAGTAGGTTTATTAAACATATCTACGTGAAGTTTCCCCATAAGTTCAACTACGTTACTATTATGATAAAGTTTTTGATCTTCTTTTGAACCATTATTATCAGGTTTATAGAGATTCCATCCTGTACATTCCAAATGAGTATTAGTGTTATATTTTTTCCATTAAGTTGTACGTTGTATCGTTTAATTAAAGAATGCAAAAGATTATTAACTACTATTAACTATTAATAAACATCATGACATAGGGTTCCGTCTTTTTTACAATTTGTACTTTTAATTTTAGATATGTTGAAGATAAATCTCTGTATGTGACAGCATGTTCTAGGAAAACAAATTTTTTAGTTGATGGGTTATCTTGAGAAGCAATAAGGTTATATGATATGAAACACAGCTTTGAAGTCTTTTGTAGTTACAAGCAGAATAAGAATTTTTGGAAATTCTTTTCAATAAACTGTGTATTTCTTTTTGAATAAGTACTTGACCATACGAATTAAATTATTCAATAGAGCCATGTAAAGGTGTATAAATGCATATCCAATGTTTAACATGTTTAGTATGAATATCTGTATTAATTTCTAGAAAAACAGATTTTTTTTTAAAGTACTTCGGAATTTTATCTAAAGCAAAAACTCCTTTGAAAAACTTTTTTGTTTGTCGATTAGTTGTTAATACATTTTTAATTTCAAGGGTGTTCATGATGGCTTACTAATTATCTGGTTCCAATAAAGAAAAATTATAAATTTTTGTGTGGCCTTTTAAGTAATGTTTTAGAAAATCTTTTTTTACACGATCATTCGTTAAAATAAACTGAAGTTCTTTGTTTATTATTATTTTCATTAAATGAATTTCCAAATTTAAGATTTTCATTATTATTTAGCGCTATAATTTTTGTAGGAAATTTGTATTTCAGTTCTTTACTGATTGTTTTGCAATTTTCTTATATTCCGGCAACGATAATATCTTTAACAAAAAAAAAAATCACGATCGTTGGAACAAAACGTTAAAGCAATCAGAGCGACAGCTCTTTTAAGTATGTTGGATCATTCGCTATTCATATTTGAATAGGCAAAATTATGTAGATATTAAGCTATTTATACGTTTGTGTAGACATTACGAATTTTATCTATTTGGATGTTTGCATCAAATTCTCCATATCCAAGAGCTGTTGTTTTGAAGTTGTATATGAAGAATATATATGAAGTTGGTTTTGATAATCTTGCCTCAATTCTAACAGTTCCTTGATCAAGTAAACCTTGAAATATTTCATTTCCTGATGTATCTGGTGCTAAATCAAAAGCTAATATAAAGAATCCATTTGTTAACATAGATTTGGTAATCTGATGTCCTTTATCGTTATGATAAATGAGAACTGAATTGTGTGCTAGTAACAGACCAGGATTAATTGTTGCATGCCTCATGAATAAGGTTGCTTCTAAAATTTTTAAACGTGATTCATCACAGTCATCCACAAAACGAAAGAAATCTGACTTTTCTAATGTAATTAATATTCGAACAACTACTTTATTTATTAAGAGGGTAGATTAAACATATCTACGTGAAGTTTCCCCATAAGTTCAACTACGTTACTATTATGATAAAGTTTTTGACCTTCTTTTGAACCATTATTATTAGATTTTCCTATAGTTGGTTTATCGAGATTTTATCACACTCCAAATGAGTAGTAGCAGCATTAGTTTCATAACTTAACAGAGATTCAATGTATGCTCTATAATGATAACTTGCTTTTGAGAATGTCATATTTTTTCCATTAAGTTGTACATTGCATCGTTTGATTAAAGAATGCAAAAGATTATTAACTACGCTAGGATCAGCAAATAAACATCATGATATAGGGTTCCGTCTTTTTTACAATTTGTACTTTTAATGTTAGATATGTTGAAGATAAATCTCTGTATGTGACACCATGTCCTAGGAAAACAAATTTCTTAGTTGATGCGTTATGCTAAGAAGCAATAAGGTTATATGATACGCCCTCAGATTTTAATATGCTTGATTGTATTGGAGGAGTTAATTTTGTTGAGTAAGCTCTTTTTATAGCTCTTCTCCTTATACCACTCCCGTACATTTCATTTAATTTATTTACAGCTTTACATATAAAATTTTTTAGTGTTTCTTTAGCTCTATCTTACAAAAACTCTCTTGGGTTTGCTTCCGCAGCAATATCTGATAAAACATTAATACTGGAACCTAAGGTTTCTGTTTTTATAAATTAAAACCAGATGATAGAACTAGTTGTAAGTATTTAAATAATTCTCCAAAAAAATTTCCAACTCCTCGACCTCTTTGATATTGCACAGATGAATGTACCAGTTATCAATATATCTCATCAATACCTATTGCAACCTGGATTAAATAATACTTGTGATAAAAACGGTTCATGGTATGAGTGTGAAGTGATATTAACTTGTTGACTGATTTATATCTTTTTAAAATGCAATACAATTTTCTTTGGTAGATTGCTTCAAGAAAATTTTATATTGTATCCATATTTATCGCACAATAAAATTGAAATACTATCAAAGTTACTTTTTTCAATATTACAATACTGTATATTATTAAATTGTTTTACTATTGTATCCACAAAAACGTTTGTTCTATTTATAGTTCTTAAACATCTTCTTATTGGATCGCCAACATATTGTGGTTCTACTATATCTGTATAAACAAAAAGCATATCTGTTTTAGTATCTGGTGAAGTCATTAACATCTTTATTAACATCTTTATTAACATAGTCATTAACATCTTCAGGTTTTTGCATACATATTTTTATATATTCTAATTTTGTTTAAATTTTTCGTCATAGTTATAAGATGAGTCATTTGAAATGAAATTGTAAATTTCCCATATTAATTGTCTCTCCACCTCTTTTCTAGTGTATCCTGGATTTGGTTGAATATTTTGAATTAGAGTGGGTAATAATAGAGTTTTCCAATCGCATCGTAATTTGTTTTTATTATAAGGAATATAAGTTTTCCCAATTCCATGTCTATTTTGTTCTGTACAACTAACTTCTGCAATATGTTTGGAATAAAGTTATTTGTAAAGATCTCTGAAATTCTTACTCTCCAGTTGTCGTGTTTCAGATTAAAATGTTTTGGTAATTTGTTTGTTTTGGTAAACTGTTTTCAGGATAATAGTTTATTGAGGAATCACTTAATAATGTTACATAAAAATCAAATTTTCTTTTCATTTGAAAGTTGTCCATTTTTCCTCAGAAGTAAGTAATCTCCTAGAGCTCTTATTACCTTTATCTGCTTTCCTCTTTTTTCGAATTGGAAAATTTAATATTGACTGTGTATCACATTGCCTTGTATTAGATTAAAGTAAACGTTATCCAGTTTTTCTAGGGCTCTCAATAGGAACACTTATAATATGACTTTAATATGTCTCAAACATTAGTACATTTCCTGCTGTATTTATATATATTTATATCATAAATTTCTGGAATGCTATCTTTACCAGGATTGAAAACAAATTTATCCTCTACTGCTAAAAATTGAGCTTGTAAATCAACGTCGTTTTGATGACGTCTTCTTAATTACGTTTTTTGTTACTAAATTTCATCAAATTTTGACGATAACAGTTAACTAATGAGGATAACAGTTAACCAATATTACTGTACCAATAACAGTTAACAAAAATGAATAATCATTATTACTCGTATATTTTTAAACATTTAAAAATCACATAGATCTATCTCCCACAGTTGATGAATTCCTTGTACTAAGTAATGTTTTCTGGCAAAGTTTTTTCTAATTAGTTGATGTAGAGTATATGTTGGTCGACTTTTTAACCATGTTTCTATATTTTTATGTGATATATTCGGATTCCTTAAATCTTTATTTAACTTTTTTTTTTGAACCATATAAATTTTCTGAGTCTTTATTGTAATATATTTCGGCTATTGTGGAATTGGCGTTATTCATAACGAAAAAAAGTATTTAAAAGTATTTAAAGATATTATAATATTTTTTTTTCACACCATTTGGAACAATGGATTACAGTCGTGCATCGGAAAGATTGAAAACATTTAAAAATTGCCCTAAGCCTTTTATACCTATTGAAAATTTAGCCAATGATGGATTTATTTATACAGAAATAAAAGATATAGTACAATGTTACTTGTTTTGTAAAAATACAAAATTGGGAAAAAGATGATAATTAAAAAACTGAACATTTAAAGTGGTCACCTAAATGTCCCGGTTATGATGAATGCGGATTATTTTGAATTTTGGAACGTGGTATCCATAAAAAATGGTATAAATAAAAAAATGCATTTACTGAATTAAAACAATAAATTACTTTGTTTTTATTTTAGGAACATCTTTTTGCAACACCAAAATGAATTTGATATATAATTTAATTTTTTTTTTTTAAACGTTATTAATATATTACTTAACATTGGATTGTTATTGTCTTTGATAAAATATTCATTTTAAAAAAAATTAATAAACAATAACAAAATTGAACTTGATCTTTGAAAAACTGAGCAAAGTGTGAAAATATTTAATAATATTTTTTCATCCTTCGAAAGAGCTAACGAAACCTTATCTTTGAGTATATAAAAAGTAGCATCTATAGTTAACACATTTTTGGAAATAACCAGTTTTTGAAATAGCAATTTGGAAATATTAAGTTTTGAAAATAAAAATTTTGTTAAAAAATATATTGGCAAAAAAATTTGATTCGTATTAATATAAAACAAATTATAAAAATTCTGAATTTGTTATAAAAATTTAAAAAAAAAAAATTTAAAAACAATTAAATTTTAAGTCCACAATCTGCTTCCAAATAATTGCAGTTTTCATCTTCTAAATTTTCTTTGATGATTTCATCATGAAGGTCATCATTTAAGATTGACAAATACCACTGGAGATTTGCATGACTTTTCCAGTTTCCACCAAATTCCTTTTTGAGTAAATTATTAACATCTTGCTTCTTTTCTTTTTTTATACTTTTACCGATTTTGTTTTTTTCTAGTTTCATATTTTTATATGACTTGCCTTTTTTTTAATAAACATTTATAATTTTAATTTTTATTCTCAAATTTAAAATACTCCATTGTTTTTACTAAGCATCGTCCTTTGTTTTTGACTATTTTCTTTTTAATGAAAATTCTCTAAGATCACGTATTCCCTCAATTTTTTTAAAAAAAGATTCCAGACCTTTGACATTGTAAGTTTCCCAGTCATCTTCTAAATAATTAACTAATTTTCCGTCTGCTGAGAGTGACCCCGGTCAGGTCATAAATAAAAAATATGTAGTACTTTTATATCGTAATAATGTATATCGTATAATTAATAGTAGTAATAGTAATAATAATAACAATAATAATATTAATAATAATAATAGTAATAATAATAATAATAATAATAATAGTAATAATAATAATAATAATAATAATAATAATAATAATAATAATAATAATAATAATAATAATAATAATAATAATAATAATAATAATAATAATAATAATAATAATAATAATAATAATAATAATAATAATAATAATAATAATAATAATTATAATAATAATAATAATAATAATAATAATAATAATAATAACAATAACAATAATAATAACAATAATAATAATAATAATAGTATAATAATAATAATAGTAATAGTAATAATAACAATAATTATAATAATAATAATAACAATTGTAATAATAATAATAGCTGCTACAGTGGAGCTATCTTTGGTTATATCATGTAAGTAAGGTGTTGTATACTACTGCACGTTGTAATCCACTGATGGCGCTGACTCTGTAGTAAAATAATAATAATATTAATAAGAATACTATAATACCAATAATAATAGCTGCTACAGTGACAGTAGGGGTTGCCTTCAATAATTACCTGGTGTAGTAAGGTGTTATATACTACTACTTATTGTAACTGTTGTAACGGCTATAGTCACTGTTAGTAAAATAGTAATAATAATAGGCGGATTCATTGTTTCCTTACGGTCCCACTCCCAATTGAATGTTTCCGTATCCATTCCCTATCCCTACTCCCTAGCCAATATACTGCGTTAGCAGGTAAGGGTTTCATCCCATTATATTGGCTAAAGGAGGAGGTGGGTTTAGTCAGTAAGAATGTGACACTAGCAAGGGGGAAATGCTTGGTGTCTTTGGAAGATTCCCACCTCCCTTAGGAAAAAAAATAAATCAATATGATATGTACATATTCTTCTTTTTTGGTAATAACAGTTGTAATAACAGTGCGCAGCAATAATTTTTTCTACTCTTACTCTTTCAAATACCCGGTCAACCAGAAGCAAACTATGGCCACGTACTGGAAATGTCATTTGTATATGTTGAAGCGTTTTTGGCGATTTTTCAGCCAACCAGTACATTTATAAAAATATAATGTAGGAATTTTTATTCTGCCTGCCGCATCTATCGCTAAACAAACGAAGGTGTGTTACCTTTTCAGGGATTTCTAAATTACTAAGATAACATAGCAAAGCTGATCCAATTTCAACGTAATTTTTTCCGCTTTGATTTTCAGTCCAGCAATAGAAATCTCGATTTTTGGAATCCATGCCGACAGTGTATAAATTATAAAAGTTTATTTGCCTTGCATAAAAACACTCTTGAATAAAAGTTTTAGATAATGGAAGTGTTTGCTATAAATCTAAGCAAAAGCTAATGCTTCCTAAAGTAAGTATTCTTTTTTGTAATATTAAATTATTTAGTTTTGCGGCATCTTTCTCAAACTTAATTTGATTTTTCAATCAAACAAATAAAATCCGATGTTGAATTGATTATTGAAAATAGATTGGAAAAAACTATTCTTAATTTTTAAAACATCTTCTACCGCTGCTTTATAAAAATCTTGTAATTTAGAGACGTTAAGTTCAGCTGCTAAATATATCCTTTTACTCTTAATTCAGTTATAATGGCTCTATTTTGCTGGTAATTTTTCTATAAATTTTTTAACACTTACTTTTCTAGCTTCAAATTTGCGTCTAGTTTCACTGCCGTCTTTATTTTCCTTTACAGTGCAACCTTCATGAACAGTTTTACAAATATTGCGAAGACGACCTTTTCCAAAAGAAAATACTTTTAGGAATAAGTTCATGCAAATTTTAATTGGTTTCTGTTTTTTATTGTATAAAAAATAATTGCAGCTACGAGCTGTTTCGCATTAATATTGTCATAAAATGATCATGTGCAGTTTCTCCTACATTAGCATAAAACATACTTTGGTTTCTTATCAAGTTAATGTTTTGAAATTTAGAACACTTAAAAGTGAATTTATCTTTATGTTTGCAACATCTATTGATGTCAATACATAATTGATTGCTGTCTGAATATCTATTAAAAAAATAAATAAAGTTCCCTACTGTAATTCTACTAATTATAACTATATACCAGTGTAAATATTATTATTAAACAATAAAACAAAAATTTCTTAAGCAGAATAATATTTATACTATTAAGCACTTTTGTGACTAAAATGTTACATTTTTCAAAAAATGTATGAGAAATTATGCTTTCCCCAAATTTTTTTTGAAGTAGAAACATGAAATTTTAACTGCTGATAGATATCATGAATATATTATTATTAACAACTTTTTTCTGTAGCCCCACCCGTTACGGAGCTACAGCTCCACAAAGTTCTAAAAAGTTCTATTTTTAAATTGTTATAACACAAGTTATATAAGGTATATCTTCAAAAACCAAACGATTACTGGTTTTATTAGCTTTAAAAATATATATACAATAAATATATACTTGTGGCATACGGTGTCTTAATTTACCGTTATGCGAAACTTAAATTTTGCAAGATCCTTGACTCCCTTTATCTTCCAAACGGTTTAAGTTAGAGACTTTGAAGAGAGAAGTTAGGCCTTTGAAAATAAGTTCTTGAGCTGTTTAATCTTGCTAATTGCACTTCGGAAGCAATAGCTCAGTATTTAAAAAACCTAGGGTCTGTAGTAATTGGTATACAAACATCACTAAACTTCATAACAAATCAACTAGAGGAGGCTATGAAAACGCAGAAATTAATAATACAAGAAAACATTAGTTTAAAAAAGCAGCTACACGACAATAATAGCATGTATGAAGATTTGGAAAAAAAAGTTAATTACTTGGTATCTTTGATTGACAAAGAAACACAAATCAAAATATAGGAATAATATAGTTATATCAGGTCTACCACCACATCCAGGTAATCTAACTAATTTATTTTTAAAAATAACAAACAAATTAAATTCAAATATAACTCAAAATGATATTGAACGAATTTCGCGATTATATACCAATTCAAAGGGCGGTAATAAAAACATACAATATGTTGTACATCTTTATTCTAATGATACTAAACAGGATCTAATGTTGAAAAAAAAACGAGCATATTTTCACTTTAGAATTTTTTCCTGCTGAAGAAGGAAATAGAGAGATATTTCTTAGGAATCATTTGTCTAACTTGTAAAAAAATATATATTTCGAAGCAAAACAATTTAAAATTATTAATAATTTTAAATATTTATGGATTAAGGATATACATTACAATTCGCAAAACTGATTCAAGTAAAATATACAATATCAATCATCTTAATGATATTACAGCTATTAAAAAATACTCGATAACTAAAACAATATTATTAACATGGATTCCTAATTTATATCCTCTTCTCTTTCCTTCTTTACTTAAAATAGAATGTTTAGCAACACAAAAAAAAACATTTCTTTTTTTTACTTTTCAATATTAATTCATTTTTCATTTTTATTTTTTTATTTTAACACATTTTGTTTTTTTTTTAACATTACAAATTTTTTAAATAACAATAATTATATACTATTTAAAATTATTGAAATTACTTACTACATTACAAAAATTAATTACAACAACAAAAATTTAATAGTGCAATTTTTAATCCATATTTTTAATTTTTTAATATTTAAAACATTTAATTTTTTTATTTTTCAATATTAATTCATTTTTCTCATTTTTTTAATTTTAACACATTTTGTTTCTTTTTTTGACATTAGAAATTTTTTAAATAACAATAATTATATAATATTTAAAATAATTCAAATTATTTACTACATCACAATAATTACGGTGCGTCCCAGAAGCTTGCCCTCTTTAATCTCGCTATGACATAATCTCGCTCACAAAAATCTGGTTATTCAAAATCTCGTTTACAAAAATCTCGCTTTAATAAAAATATCGCTTTTATCTCGCTATTTCGTGTAAAATAAAAAATAATAAAAGAATGAAGTAATTTAATTTTTTTTAGTCTTTTTTTCTTATAGTTGGATATTTAGTCATTTTTTAGTATATTTCTATAATAACAAATTGTAAATTGTGTAACAAAGAAATAGAAAAACAAAAACATAATTCAATTTGTAAGAAAAACAAAATATTAATTCTTTATAAATAGAAAATAAGAAATAATAATAATAATTGCAATAATTAACTCTAAACCGACTTATTTTTACCAAAAATGTTAATTCAAAACTATATTTTGGACGATCCTTTTTAAAAATCATAGCCTATTCATTTTTCTTCTTCTTTTTATACTACCTGCATTGCGCTTATTTTTTTTAATTTGTTTCATTTTTTTTAGAATGCGCAATTCCCCACACTCTTCTCGCTCAATTTTGGTTAAAGCCAAAATAAGTTCCTTACTCATTTCAGATATTAACCTATATAAGCCAATATGAGATTTGTTGATTACCACCTAGATTTTAATAATTATATAAAATAATATATAGTACAAATTTATTACTTAAAAAATTAAATTAAGAAAATAAAATACTTTTAACAATAAAATTAAAATATCGCTTTTTTGTTTAATTTTTTTAAATTTATTCGGGCCGCGGCCCGATATTTTGACCGGGCGAGATTTTTGAAAAGCGAGAATGTTTTAAGCGAGATTAAATAAAGCGACCTTTCGTGGCAGACCCCAATAATTAATTACAACAACAAAAATTTAATAGTGCAATTTTTAATTCATGTTTTTAATTTAATATTTACACATTTTTTTTTTCATATATTTTCTTTTTTTTATAAAACAAATTTTTTAAATTTCAAATTTTCTTTTTTAATAAACTAAAAGAATTATTTACTACTTAAAATTATTTACTATTTTACATTAATAAATTTCAAATACAAAAATTTAACCACGCCATATTTAATTTTAATTTTTATTATACAACCGGTTTTAAACACATGTTTTCACTTAATAGCCATATTAATAGTTTTCAATTAATTTCAATTAAGAGATAAATCCCAGCTTTGCAACTTGAGTAATAGCTACTTTTAAAACTATAATTGACCATAATTTATTACAAATATAATCTGCATGTTGCTGATACATCTCTGTGAGATCATAAATTGCTTTTTGTAAGTACACTTTTAAGAATTATTAAAGGGGAAAATAAAGTTGAAAAAACAATCTTAAATTATGTAAAGCTTTCTGATGATATCTTTTGGCAAAATCTAGAAACTTATAATACCTTAGATGATTCTATTTTAGCTTTTGCTGAGAAAATACAAAAATATACTGAAGTTATCCCATGAGTGAGTGGATGTTAAACATGAGTGGGTGAATAACAATATCATCTGTAATATGAAAATTTGTGATTCTTTTCTTAAATACAAAAAAAATTATCCTAATGATAAAAAAATTTTAGAATTCTATGACAAATACAAATCTATAGTGAAAAGGGAAATAAAAAAGGCTAAATGCAACTTTTGTAACAAAATAGTATCGTGCGATTCTAACAATAGTAGAAAACTTTGGGCACTTTATAAGAGAATTATGTACAATAAGAGTAATACAGAGAATACAAATAGTTTAAGAGAAATTAAATACAACAATAAATACTATTACAACTAATTCACAACAAATTTCAAACATTATGAATTCATACTTCATTGACGTAACAGAAACTCTAAATATATCCACAGATTTTCTTGATCGAATTTATCTAAGTTCTTTTCAAAAAAATGTATACGAAGTTTTACTCTAACATCCACAAACAGAGACAAGGTTAAATCTACTATTAGCTCAATAAAATCAGGATCGGCAACTGGATATGATAATATCTCTGCTAAAGTGCTGAAAAATTTTTCAAACTTATTGAGCCCAATTTTAGTCAAATTTATAAATTTAGCTTTCGAATCTGGATACTTTCCCGACTCACTAAGCTACGGCCACACCCGTACATTAAACTTGGGATAAAACAAATCCTTCAAACTATCGCCCCATTTTTCAAAAGTATTTGAAAAAATAATCAAAAAGCGACTTGTTTACTTCATGAAGTCTAATGGTATCTTACATGCGGAACAGTTTGGGTTTGAGGAAAACTCAAACACAACAGCCGCTTGTCTGGCTCTATCTGATTTCATATCGAAAAGTCTGGAAAAGAAAAAGTATACTGCTTGTATTTTCATAGACTTGCAAAAAGCATTTGATTGTGTCGATCACAATATACTCCTTTTCAAATTGTCACAATTAAATTTTAGTAACAACCAGCTAAATCTTTTTAAAATATACCTATTAAAACATAACAGAAAGCAACAAACACATTGTAATGACACTTACAGTAACATGCAGTATATAAAAAAGGGTGTACCACAAGGCCCAATCTTAGGCCCTGATCTTTTTAAATTCTATATTGATGATTTGGCTAGATTAAGTTTAAAGGGAGCTTTACAATTGTTTGCAGATGATGCGGTTATTAAATATTCTATGGATAGCGAAAACGAATTAAGGGAATCAATAGTACAGGATTTAAAAGTAATTGAGGAATGGCTAATTAAAAATAATATGTGCTTAAGTATTATAAAAACTAAAATTTTACTTTTTGATAACAAAACATTTAATTTAACTAATATCTTCTATAACAATGTTCGTATTGAGATAGTAAAAAATTTTAATTATTTAGGCTTGATTATAGATAGTAAATTAAAATAGCAAGAACATATTATAGATTGTACTATTAAAAAAATTTTACCATATTTGTATTAAAAAACTAAGAAACTATTTTAATAAAAATACTCTATATGTCATATATTGTTCATATATATATTCAAATTTAATTTACTCAAATCCACTTTGGAGCAATGCACCGCAAATTTATTTAACAAAAATAGATATAATCAATAAAAAAGCAATAAAAATAATTAATTATTTTCCGTTCATGCATCCTACTAATTTACTGTATTCATCTACATATTCAAGTTTTGATGCTATTTGCAAAAGAGAACGTCTTTTTCTAGCGTATAAGATAATTAATAATTTAATAAAACACAATTTTCTACTTAATCGTAATATTGACATACATAGCTATAATACTAGAAATAAGTCAAACTTTTATCTCTCCTTGTTTAAAACTGATAAACAGAAAACTAATTGTGTGTACACCAGTTTGAATGATTATAATAATTTACTTAACGGATTTAAAAACATTAATTCATATAGTTTATTTAAAAAGAGAATTAGTGGCCAATTTTTGTTTAATTAAAGAAAAAAAAGAGAATATATGTACGTATACATTTTGTATTGATTGCACTAATTAGATTTTTAGATTATAAGTAAAGAAATGTATAATAATAACATACTTTAAGAATTGTTGAAAAAATATTTATAATATGCAGCTATTAAATTATACGACCGCACAGCTTAGGCTAAGGTCTTAATTGTTTAAATTACAAATTTATATATGTAAATTGTAAACTATAATGTAAAAATTATATTTAAAATAAAGAAAAAAAAAAGTATGAGTTATTTCAGAAAATATTTTTGTATCGCCCCCCGTTTCGGAGGCATATGGGGTCAAAAACTGAAAAATTCCTTATTTTTAAACACTTGTAACTTAGGCACCTGTACACATTTTACTTCGACCAGATATAAAAATTAAAGCTCCAGTAATATATTTTTACGTGTGTTAGAGGTTTTTTTTAATTGTATAGGGCTCCAACGTTACAACCCCCCAAAATTGTAAAAAAGCCCTATTTTCAGATGTATATATATCAGGCTCTGCGTAGTAGTTTTACAATCTAAAAACACTAATAGTCCGGAAATGTTGTTACCTCCATAAAGCAATATCAAAATTATGCAATATTTTCTAATTTGCTATTTAAATTTACCGTTATGTGAAATCCACATTTTGCATGAAATTTCTTTTTTCATAACTCTGGCACGCCTTTAAATAGGAACCTGAAATTTTGACACAAAAAAGAACTAGAATTAGTATAAGTTCCCTTAGAACATTTTTCTATACGACTCCGTGTTTAAGAGCTATTAGGGCTGAAAAATTGAAAATCTGCTATTTTTAGGCATCTAACTTAACTTAAGCACCTGTAGAAATGTTAATTACAACCTGTTATAACTTAAGCACCTGTACACATTTTTCTTCGGAAAGACATAAAAATTGAAGCTCCAGTAATATATTTTTACGTGTGTTAACGGTTTTTTTAGTTATATAAGGTTCCGGACTTAAAATTCCAGAAAAGTTCTATTTTCACAGTTTTACTTATTACCTACTAAAAAACTTCTTAAATTTTCAAATTTTTATATTCTACCTTGTTTGCATTTTTTTTTACTCGATAATTTGAAATTGTTGAATAAAAAAATTTTAAAAAATAGCTTGAAGAATTTATATTTATATGATAATGTATACATACTTATATAATTCATGTTTATTTACATATCGCATATGTCACCGATGAATGAATGATATATAATGCATATACTTAGTTAAAATTATTATACATTTGCCGCTTAGTATTAAATGGTACTATAGCATATTTGGAAAAGTTATAAGTGGAAGGTTAGAATCTGCTTTTGAAGAATGTTTAACATATAGTTTGAATATATGTACAACCCATAGATCTAGAAATTATAAAATTCACCCAAATTATTTTAAAATACTAAAAAATTTAAAAAAATACTATTATAAGCAGACTGAGAGGCTATATGAACATACTAACGGTTCGTATGGGTACCTAACACTTGACAAAGGCAACTGTATTTTTCGTCGTTTTATTTATTATTAACTTAGAGTGCTCCCTTATACTACTTAGGTACATAATTGATAACATAAATGGTTAACGTTTAAAATAATGATGCCTTATATAAAGATATTAATTAGGAAAATATTAATTAAAAATTAAATAAATATAAAAAACGAGAAAGAATACAGTTGCCTTTGTCAACTCTTAGATAATGCTACTTGGGAGTACAACCAAATTTTACAGATGTTATTGTCCTGTAACTAGGCACGATTTTGAATTTCAGATACCTAACTTCAATGGATACTGAGGTATTCCCATATAAAGAAAGAAGTTGTATGGCAACTACCCGAACCGGCCACACCGCAACACCAAATTTTACAGATGTTGTTGGCCTGTAACTCGACACGATTTTGAACAATTTCATATACCTAGCTTAAATAGATACTGAGTCATTTCCATATAAAGAAAGAAGTTGTATGGCAGCTACTTGAACTCGGCGGCCGAAAAGGCTGGATTTAAATAGCGAAACTAACAATTTTGCAAAAGTGACGTAAAAAAATTTCAGCCTCCTAGCTTTTATTTTTTGAGTTATGGTGCAGACGGACGAACGAACGGACGAACGTACATGGCTTAATCGACTCAGAATTCGTTTCTGAGCCGATCCATACCTTTGGCACTATATCTAGCTCGACTCCTTTAAGGTGTCACAAACGTAATAGTAAATTTATTATACCGTTGAACATAGTTCATACGGGTATAAAAATAAAAGTCTATTTATTTTAAAGAAAGGCTTTTTTTAGATGAAAGAAAAATAATTTATTACACAGAAATATTTAAATTTGAATTAGTAGTACATTTGTACATATTTACATCATGCAATATAATTGCAAAATATTACATTATACAAAATAGTCTTTTCACCTCTCACGAATATAATACTAGAATACTGCAAAAACAAATTTCATTTATATGTATTATTCCTAAGAAAAAAAATCGTTATTAAACTTTTTAGCACTTTTCCAAAAAAATGTCCCTAAGAAAAAAAATCGTTATTGAAGTTTTTAGCACATTTCCAAGGAAATTTTTGAGAAAATGTACCTATTAGTTTCACTCTGTCCGTCCGTCTGTTTTCGTATCTGAACTTCTCGGGTTGGATATAAAACCGTAAACAATCTTAAAATACAGGTAACGTGATTGCAGTGTTATCAAAATGGCGCAATCTAGTGCTAATTGAGGCCTTGACGCAGTATCGTAAAGGTCACTACCCTATCTATCTTCCAACTTCTACACCGTTAAAGATGGAGAAAATGAATTTTAACCATGAGTAGGTGAGATAAAAAAATTAATATTGTAGAACAACTTTTTTCATGTGGCCTTGTCCATTACGGAGAAACAGCCCCTCAAACCTTGAAAAAGCCCTAGTTTTAAATACGTATATCTCATGTCCTGTTTAACATATTTTCAATCTGAAAACGCCATTCGACAGGAACAGGAAAACATTCGTTTTCTTTACCTTTCTAAGTCAATATCAAAATTATATAAATTTCTTAGATCTAATATTTAAGTTTACCGTTATGTGGAATCCAAATTTTGCATGATATTTCTTTTTTCATAACTCCGGCATGTTTTAAGAAGAGACCTTGAACTTGTGAGACAAGAAAGAACTTTTAAAATTAGTATCAGTTTTCTCAGAATTTTGTTTTGTATCACCCCCTGTTTAAGACCTATTAAGGCTCAAAATTAAAAATCTGCTCTTTTTAAACACTTATGTAACTTAGGTATCTGTACAAATTTTTGTTCGGCAAGATATAAAAATTAAAGTTTCAGTAATATATTTTTACGTGCATTAACGGTTTTTCATAGTTATATAGGGTTCCGGATTTACAGCCCTTCAAAATTGCAAAAAAGTCCTATTTTCCATTTTTTCTTATATATGTAATTGTATGTCAAATTTTGGAGCAAATTCTACATAGATTGTATTATCTTTTGAAAATGTGAGCTTTTAAAAACCGTTAGTTTACATTCTGCCTTGTTTTTACTTAAAAATTACTCCAGCGTCAAAAACTCTATATTGAAGTTTTGAAAGCGAAAATTTATTGTAGTAAGAAAAACTTAAATAAATGTTCGCTTTCAAAACTTTAAATCACATGTGTGTGCGTGTGTGTGTAACTTAAAAATTTTGAAATGTAATTGGAAATGAAAGTTAAAATTAAAATAATTTTTTATGTAATTTAACATATATTATAATTTAATTTTTATATTGAATCTAATGATAAAAATACCATTCCTCAATCAATTTAATCAATAAAATTGAAATAAAAATCATCTTATTTCGATTGTAGAAGCATTTAAAAATTGCACTTTGGTTTTAAAACTATGTTAAATCTAAGCCACAGTTCAAAAATCTAAAAACGTTACTACCTTGAGAGATATTCTGAGAATCTTTCTGAAATAAGATTGAGCCGATTCTTTCATCAGCTTAAACACTAAAATTTCCACTGTATTCAACATTTTTTCCTACAAATATTGGCTTTTTAAAAAGCAAAACGCTACTACCTAAGTATTATTATTCGAATGCCGAAAACCACATTTAGATATCTTAAAAAATGTGAATGTGAGTGACCCAACGTTCAAACCATGAAAAAAATACGTTAAACCTACTCTTAATGTTATTGACATATCTTTAATTGAAATAATGAGGCCTTTCAGAAATGTATTCTGCTTTTATAGATTTTCGAAGTTAATTCATCGTAATAAGTTCATATATTTATAAATAAAATGCATATATTTATAATATGTTTAATTCGTTTTTATTAGTTATAGAATAAATTCTAATTATTCTTTATCAGTAGTTTTTTTGTTTCTTTTCGTTCAAATAGAAATAAAAATTGAAGTTGAATAAAATTATTAATGTATGCTAGTTTTAATAAAGCTAGCGAATAATAAAGAAAATTTTTTTTTTTGTTTTATTTATGTTTTATTTACTGATAATTATTTTTTGTTAATAATATGAAAATCTATCTAAACATTTATATGCCCGCAAGTTTTGATATTTATTGTAATTATACACAAGATTATATGTTAGATATTTAATTACTTCTAATGGTGGTCTTAAATTTCCAACCTTATCAAAATATTGTACAATTAGCTAATAAATATTGAACAATTATTAGTTTTACCCAATATGTTCTATTTCCACGTACAATTATCCAAATTTATTATACCAGATTAATATTTCCGAGGTCTATGTGCTGGTAATTAACTCTCATAAAAACTGTATGGACATATCTTAAATATTTTCTTCGGAATTCTTCTAAATCATAATTGTTAAGTGCGGTTTTGGGCATCATAATTGTTAAATGCTCTTTTGGTAATGGCTTTTTGAATTTAAAAACAGATTAAAACCATTTTTATGAAATTTTTTTTATAATGAAAATGCACCTAAAGGACCCAAACAAATATGTGTATTTGAATTTTTGTAATTATTTTAAATAATTAAATCACTTTCTTTATATGATTAATTTTAAATTTCAAATAAAATTTAAAAACAAATAATTAATAAAATAAATTGAAATGTTTTTCAATATTAAAAAAAAATGTACCATATGTGTTATATTTTCAAAAAAAAAAAAAAATTATTTTTCTTGAGAGAATTAAACACAGGTATTGTGAATACAATGAGTCAGTAGATTAGAAATGATAAATATCACTTTAGGTCCTAAAGGACTAAAATTTCAAAACATATATATTTATTAGAAATCATTGCATAAACCTAAATATGAATATTTAAAAAAAATAATAAAATCAAACAAAGGAATTGAATCTTCGGTTTTACAACCGAAGTCAATATTATTTTTTGATGATGTAGCTTGTGATAGGCAAAATAGGATTCGAAACTATTTTTGAATTGTGCGTTATCAAGAAGCAGATACCTTTTATTTGTGTCAGTCTTATACAAGAATTCCAAAGCATTTAGTTAGAGATAATACCAACTTTTTGATTATATTCAAACAAGATGATTACAATTTAAAACATATAGTTATATTATAATGATCATGTCTCTAAAATGATCATGATCAAACTATAAATGTCTTATAATTATTTTAAGAAGTTGAGTGCATGCTGCTGCAACGATAATTATAGTTTTCTTTTAATTGATAAAGATAGCAATTTAAATAATGGTCCTTATAGAAAACAATTTTATGCATTCGTAAATTTTAGTTAACAAGAGGTTGATTAGCAGTTCGTTATTAACGGAACTGATCATTTAGCAGTAAGCAGTTATCAGTAAGTAGTTATCCGTTAGGAGTTAGAGGTTCCCAGTTAGGATTTACTAACAGAAGAAGTCGGTTGATAATTAGTAGTTAATAATTAAACGGATTCTTTTCCATTTAAAAAAAAAAATGGATGAACAACTTATGAAGGATTTAACTAAACAAAAATTAAAAAGCTTTCAGAAGATTCTAATCGAGAGCAAAAATTTACTCCAAGGCCATTGGAATAATTAATAATTATGCTCTCCATTATGATCTTCTGAAAGCTTTTTAATTTTTAAAGATTACATTTTTTTTGTTGTTTTATTTGTCATCCGTTTTGTTGTTATTACTTTTTTGTTTTATTTTATTTATAAAATAGATATATTTCAATTAGTTATTTTGAAGATGAGTAAGGATGAAATTGTAGATTTATTCGTGTAAAATAAAAAATAATAAAAGAATGAAGTAATTTAATTTTTTTTAGTCTTTTTTTCTTATAGTTGGATATTTAGTCATTTTTTCGTATATTTCTATAATAACAAATTATAAATTGTGTAACAAAGAAATAGAAAAACAAAAACATAATTCAATTTGTAAGAAAAACAAAATATTAATTCTTTATAAATAGAAAATAAGAAATAATAATAATAATTGCAATAATTAACTCTAAACCGCCTTATTTTTACCAAAAATGTTAATTTAAAACTATATTTTGGACGATCCTTTTTAAAAATCATAGCCTACTCATTTTTCTTCTTCTTTTTATACTAGCTGCATTGCGCTTATTTTTTTTAATTTGTTTCATTTTTTTTGGAATGCGCAATTCCCCACACTCTGCTCGCTCAATTTTGGTTAAAGCCAAAATAAGTTCCTTACTCATTTCAGATATTAACCTATATAAGCCAATATGAGATTTGTTGATTACCACCTATATTTTAATAATTATATAAAATAATATATAGTACAAATTTATTACTTAAAAAATTAAATTAAGAAAATAAAATACTTTTAACAATAAAATTAAAATATCGCTTTTTTTGTTTAATTTTTTTAAATTTATTCGGGCCGCGGCCCGATATTTTGACCGGGCGAGATTTTTGAAAAGCGAGAATTTTTTAAGCGAGATTAAATAAAGCGACCTTTCGTGGCAGACCCCAATAATTAATTACAACAACAAAAATTTAATAGTGCAATTTTTAATTCATGTTTTTAATTTAATATTTACACATTTTTTTTTTCATATATTTTCTTTTTTTTATAAAACAAATTTTTTAAATTTCAAATTTTCTTTTTTAATAAACTCCAAGAATTATTTACTACTTAAAATTATTTACTATTTTACATTAATAAATTTCAAGTACAAAAATTTAACCACGTCATATTTAATTTTTAATTTTTATTATACAAACGGTTTTAAACACATGTTTTCACTTAATAGCCAATTTATTATAATAATGATATGCATGATAAAGCTGTCTCTCATCTACTACCGCTATTTCTCCAAAACCATTATTATCGCTAACTACAATGATGACGTATAACAATGATGATAATATTAAAGTTGATTACTTTTTAGGGTTAGGAAAAAATATTTTGGTGAATTATATCAACAATTTTAACATAATGTATTTGAATATTGCAAGTCTTAGGAACAAGTTGAGTAATTTAGAATTATTAATTAATTCTGTACAATGTGATGTTCATGTAATTGTCTTAACAGAAACATGGCTTTTAAAATACGAAAATCAGTTCTTTAATATTCCAGGGTTTACAGCTTTTTTTCTAATCGTGAAGTTGCCTACGGTAGAACTGCTATTTATATATCAAATGAGATTAATACTAATTTATTAATTGAACAGATCTTTAATAATTCAAATATTCTTATTGTCAAATTATTAAACCTAAATCTTAACATAATATGTTTTTATAGGGCGCATCAGACAAAATTAATTGATTTTATTGACAAACTAGATGAAATAACCAGCACCTATAAAAATTCACTAATTTTAGGAGACTTTAATATTAACTTACTAGACGAAAATAACTCCGATATTAAAGACTATGTGAATACGCTGCTATGCAATGGTTTTATACTCTATAATAACATAAATCCCAGCTTTGCAAATTGAGTAATAGCTACTTCTAAAACTATAATTGACCATTTTTGTACTGATGTAATTTATTACAAATATAATCTGCATGTTGCTGATTCATCTCTGTGAGATCATAAATTGCTTTTTGTAAGTACACTTTTAAGAATTATTAAAGGGGAAAATAAAGTTGAAAAAACAATCTTAAATTATGTAAAGCTTTCTGATGATATCTTTTGGCAAAATCTAGAAACTTATAATACCTTAGATGATTCTATTTTAGCTTTTGCTGAGAAAATACAAAAATATACTGAAGTTATCCCATGAGTGAGTGGATATTAAACATGAGTGGGTGAATAACAATATCATCTGTAATATGAAAATTTGTGATTCTTTTCTTAAATATAAAAAAAATTATCCTAATGATAAAAAAATTTTAGAATTCTATGACAAATACAAATCTATAGTGAAAAGGGAAATAAAAAAGGCTAAATGCAACTTTTGTAACAAAATAGTATCGTGCGATTCTAACAATAGTAGAAAGCTTTGGGCACTTTATAAGAGAATTATGTACAATAAGAGTAATACAGAGAATACAAATAGTTTAAGAGAAATTAAATACAACAATAAATACTATTACAACTAATTCACAACAAATTTCAAACATTATGAATTCATACTTCATTGACGTAACAGAAACTCTAAATATATCCACAGATTTTCTTGATCGAATTTATCTAAGTTCTTTTCAAAAAAATGTATACGAAGTTTTACTCTAACATCCACAAACAGAGACAAGGTTAAATCTACTATTAGCTCAATAAAATCAGGATCGGCAACTGGATATGATAATATCTCTGCTAAAGTGCTGAAAAATTTTTCAAACTTATTGAGCCCAATTTTAGTCAAATTTATAAATTTAGCTTTCGAATCTGGATACTTTCCCGACTCACTAAGCTACGGTCACACCCGTACATAAAACTGGGGATAAAACAAATCCTTCAAACTATCGCCCCATTTTTCAAAAGTATTTGAAAAAATAATCAAAAAGCGACTTGTTTACTTCATGAAGTCTAATGGTATCTTACATGCGGAACAGTTTGGGTTTGAGGAAAACTCAAACACAACAGCCGCTTGTCTGGCTCTATCTGATTTCATATCGAAAAGTCTGGAAAAGAAAAAGTATACTGCTTGTATTTTCATAGACTTGCAAAAAGCATTTGATTGTGTCGATCACAATATACTCCTTTTCAAATTGTCACAATTAAATTTTAGTAACAACCAGCTAAATCTTTTTAAAATATACCTATTAAAATATAACAGAAAGTAACAAACATATTGTAATGACACTTACAGTAATATGCAGTATATAAAAAAGGGTGTACCACAAGGCCCAATCTTAGGCCCTGATCTTTTTAAATTCTATATTGATGATTTGGCTAGATTAAGTTTAAAGGGAGCTTTACAATTGTTTGCAGATGATGCGGTTATTAAATATTCTATGGATAGCGAAAACGAATTAAGGGAATCAATAGTACAGGATTTAAAAGTAATTGAAGAATGGCTAATTAAAAATAATATGTGCTTAAGTATTATAAAAACTAAAATTTTACTTTTTGATAACAAAACATTTAATTCAACTAATATCTTCTATAACAATGTTCGTATTGAGATAGTAAAAAATTTTAATTATTTAGGCTTGATTATAGATAGTAAATTAAAATAGCAAGAACATATAGTATTAAAAAAATTTTACCATATTTGTATTAAAAAACTAAGAAACTATTTTAATAAAAATACTCTATATGTCATATATTGTTCATATATATATTCAAATTTAATTTACTCAAATCCACTTTGGAGCAATGCACCGCAAATTTATTTAAAAAAAATAGATGTAATCAATAAAAAAGCAATAAAAATAATTAATTATTTTCCGTTCATGCATCCTACTAATTTACTGTATTCATCCACATATTTAAGTTTTGATGTTATTTGCAAAAGAGAACGTCTTTTTCTAGTGTATAAGATAATTAATAATTTAATAAAACACAATTTTCTACTTAATCGTAATATTGACATACATAGCTATAATACTAGAAATAAGTCAAACTTTTATCTCTCCTTGTTTAAAACTGATAAACAGTAAACTAATTGTGTGTACACCAGTTTGAATGATTATAATAATTTACTTAACGGATTTAAAAACATTAATTCATATAGTTTATTTAAAAAGAGAATTAGTGGCCAATTTTTGTTTAATTAAAGAAAAAAAGAGAATATATGTACGTATACATTTTGTATTGATTACACTAATTAGATTTTTAGATTATAAGTAAAGAAATGTATAATAATAACATACTTTAAGAATTGTTGAAAAAATATTTATAATATGCAGCTATTAAATTATACGACCGCACAGCTTAGGCTATGTCTTAATTGTTTAAATTACAAATTTATATATGTAAATTGTAAACTATAATGTAAAAATTATATTTAAAATAAAGAAAAAAAAAGTATGAGTCATTTCAGAAAATATTTTTGTATTTGCCCCCCGTTTCGGAGGCGTATGGGGTCAAAAACTGAAAAATTCCTTATTTTTCAACACTTGTAACTTAGGCACCTGTACACATTTTACTTCGACCAGATATAAAAATTAAAGCTCCAGTAATATATTTTTACGTGTGTTAGAGGTTTCTTTTAATTAATTGTATAGGGCTCCAAAGTTACAACCCCCCAAAATTGTAAAGAAGCCTCATTTTCAGATGTATATATATCAGGCTCTGCGTAGTAGTTTTACAATCTAAAAACACTAGAAGACCGGAAATGTTGTTATCTCCATAAAGCAATATCAAAATTATGCAATATTTTCTAATTTGCTATTTAAATTTACCGTTATGTGAAATCCACATTTTGCATGAAATTTCTTTTTTCATAACTCTGGCACGCCTTTAAATAGGAACCTGAAATTTTGACACAAAAAAGAACTAGAATTAGTATAAGTTCCCTTAGAACATTTTTCTGTACGACTCCGTGTTTAAGAGCTATTAGGGCTGAAAAATTGAAAATCTGCTATTTTTAGGCATCTAACTTAACTTAAGCACCTGTAGAAATGTTAATTACAACCTGTTATAACTTAAGCACCTGTACACATTTTTCTTCGGAAAGACATAAAAATTGAAGCTCCAGTAATATATTTTTACGTGTGTTAACGGTTTTTTTAGTTATATAAGGTTCCGGACTTAAAATTCCAGAAAAGTTCTATTTTCACAGTTTTACTTATTACCTACTAAAAAACTTCTTAAATTTTCAAATTTTTACATTCTACCTTGTTTGCATTTTTTTTTACTCGATAATTTGAAATTGTTGAATAAAAAAATTTGAAAAAATAGCTTGAAGAATTTATATTTATATGATAATGTATACATACTTATATAATTCATGTTTATTTACATATCGCATATGTCACCGATGAATGAATGATATATAATACATATACTTAGTAAAAATTATTATACATTTGCCGCTTAGTATTAAATGGTACTATAGCATATTTTGAAAAGTTATAAGTGGAAGGTTAGAATCTGCTTTTGAAGAATGTTTTACATATAGTTTGAATATATGTACAACCCATAGATCTAGAAATTATAAAATTCACCCAAATTATTTTAAAATACTAAAAAATTTAAAAAAATACTATTATAAGCAGACTGAGAGGCTATATGAACATACTAACGGTTCGTATGGGTACCTAACACTTGACAAAGGCAACTGTATTTTTCGTCGTTTTATTTATTATTAACTTAGAGTGCTCCCTTATACTACTTAGGTACATAATTGATAACATAAATGGTTAACGTTTAAAATAATGATGCCTTATATAAAGATATTAATTAGGAAAATATTAATTAAAAATTAAATAAATATAAAAAACGAGAAAGAATACAGTTGCCTTTGTCAACTCTTAGATAATGCTACTTGGGAGTACAACCAAATTTTACAGATGTTATTGTCCTGTAACTAGGCACGATTTTGAATTTCAGATACCTAACTTCAATGGATACTGAGGTATTCCCATATAAAGAAAGAAGTTGTATGGCAACTACCCGAACCGGCCACACCGCAACACCAAATTTTACAGATGTTGTTGGCCTGTAACTCGACACGATTTTGAACAATTTCATATACCTAGCTTAAATAGATACTGAGTCATTTCCATATAAAGAAAGAAGTTGTATGGCAGCTACTTGAACTCGGCGGCCGAAAAGGCTGGATTTAAATAGCGAAACTAACAATTTTGCAAAAGTGACGTAAAAAAATTTCAGCCTCCTAGCTTTTATTTTTTGAGTTATGGTGCAGACGGACGAACGAACGGACGAACGTACATGGCTTAATCGACTCAGAATTCGTTTCTGAGCCGATCCATACCTTTGACACTATATCTAGCTCGACTCCTTTAAGGTGTCACAAACGTAATAGTAAATTTATTATACCGTTGAACATAGTTCATACGGGTATAAAAATAAAAGTCTATTTATTTTAAAGAAAGGCTTTTTTTAGATGAAAGAAAAATAATTTATTACACAGAAATATTTAAATTTGAATTAGTAGTACATTTGTACATATTTACATCATGCAATATAATTGCAAAATATTACATTATACAAAATAGTCTTTTCACCTCTCACGAATATAATACTAGAATACTGCAAAAACAAATTTCATTTATATGTATTATTCCTAAGAAAAAAAATCGTTATTAAACTTTTTAGCACTTTTCCAAAAAAATGTCCCTAAGAAAAAAAATCGTTATTGAAGTTTTTAGCACATTTCCAAGGAAATTTTTGAGAAAATGTACCTATTAGTTTCACTCTGTCCGTCCGTCTGTTTTCGTATCTGAACTTCTCGGGTTGGATATAAAACCGTAAACAATCTTAAAATACAGGTAACGTGATTGCAGTGTTATCAAAATGGCGCAATCTAGTGCTAATTGAGGCCTTGACGCAGTATCGTAAAGGTCACTACCCTATCTATCTTCCAACTTCTACACCGTTAAAGATGGAGAAAATGAATTTTAACCATGAGTAGGTGAGATAAAAAAATTAATATTGTAGAACAACTTTTTTCATGTGGCCTTGTCCATTACGGAGAAACAGCCCCTCAAACCTTGAAAAAGCCCTAGTTTTAAATACGTATATCTCATGTCCTGTTTAACATATTTTCAATCTGAAAACGCCATTCGACAGGAACAGGAAAACATTCGTTTTCTTTACCTTTCTAAGTCAATATCAAAATTATATAAATTTCTTAGATCTAATATTTAAGTTTACCGTTATGTGGAATCCAAATTTTGCATGATATTTCTTTTTTCATAACTCCGGCACGTTTTAAGAAGAGACCTTGAACTTGTGAGACAAGAAAGAACTTTTAAAATTAGTATCAGTTTTCTCAGAATTTTGTTTTGTATCACCCCCTGTTTAAGACCTATTAAGGCTCAAAATTAAAAATCTGCTCTTTTTAAACACTTATGTAACTTAGGTATCTGTACAAATTTTTGTTCGGCAAGATATAAAAATTAAAGTTTCAGTAATATATTTTTACGTGCATTAACGGTTTTTCATAGTTATATAGGGTTCCGGATTTACAGCCCTTCAAAATTGCAAAAAAGTCCTATTTTCCATTTTTTCTTATATATGTAATTATATGTCAAATTTTGGAGCAAATTCTACACAGATTGTATTATCTTTTGAAAATGTGAGCTTTTAAAAACCGTTAGTTTACATTCTGCCTTGTTTTTACTTAAAAATCTACTCCAGCGTCAAAAACTCTATATTGAAGTTTTGAAAGCGAAAATTTATTGTAGTAAGAAAAACTTAAATAAATGTTCGCTTTCAAAACTTTAAATCACATGTGTGTGCGTGTGTGTGTAACTTAAAAATTTTGAAATGTAATTGGAAATGAAAATTAAAATTAAAATAATTTTTTATGTAATTTAACATAAATTATAATTTAATTTTTATATTGAATCTAATAATAAAAATACCATTCTTCAATCAATTTAATCAATAAAATTGAAATAAAAATCATCTTATTTCGATTGTAGAAGCATTTAAAAATTGCACTTTGGTTTTAAAACTATGTTAAATGCTACCTTGAGAGATATTCTGAGAATCTTTCTGAAATAAGATTGAGCCGATTCTTTCATCAGCTTAAACACTAAAATTTCCACTGTATTCAACATTTTTTCCTACAAATATTGGCTTTTTAAAAAGCAAAACGCTACTACCTAAGTATTATTATTCGAATGCCGAAAACCACATTTAGATATCTTAAAAAATGTGAATGTGAGTGACCCAACGTTCAAACCATGAAAAAAATACGTTAAACCTACTCTTAATGTTATTGACATATCTTTAATTGAAATAATGAGGCCTTTCAGAAATGTATTCTGCTTTTATAGATTTTCGAAGTTAATTCATCGTAATAAGTTCATATATTTATAAATAAAATGCATATATTTATAATATGTTTAATTCGTTTTTATTAGTTATAGAATAAATTCTAATTATTCTTTATCAGTAGTTTTTTTGTTTCTTTTCGTTCAAATAGAAATAAAAATTGAAGTTGAATAAAATTATTAATGTATGCTAGTTTTAATAAAGCTAGCGAATAATAAAGAAAATTTTTTTTTTTGTTTTATTTATGTTTTATTTACTGATAATTATTTTTTGTTAATAATATGAAAATCTATCTAAACATTTATATGCCCGCAAGTTTTGATATTTATTGTAATTATACACAAGATTATATGTTAGATATTTAATTACTTCTAATGGTGGTCTTAAATTTCCAACCTTATCAAAATATTGTACAATTAGCTAATAAATATTGAACAATTATTAGTTTTACCCAATATGTTCTATTTCCACGTACAATTATCCAAATTTATTATACCAGATTAATATTTCCGAGGTCTATGTGCTGGTAATTAACTCTCATAAAAACTGTATGGACATATCTTAAATATTTTCTTCGGAATTCTTCTAAATCATAATTGTTAAGTGCGGTTTTGGGCATCATAATTGTTAAATGCTCTTTTGGTAATGGGTTTTTGAATTTAAAAACAGATTAAAACCATTTTTATGAAATTTTTTTTATAATGAAAATGCAGCTAAAGGACCCAAACAAATATGTGTATTTGAATTTTTGTAATTATTTTAAATAATTAAATCACTTTCTTTATATGATTAATTTTAAATTTCAAATAAAATTTAAAAACAAATAATTAATAAAATAAATTGAAATGTTTTTCAATATTAAAAAAAAATGTACCATATGTGTTATATTTTCAAAAAAAAAAAAAAATTATTTTTCTTGAGAGAATAAAACACAGGTATTGTGAATACAATGAGTCAGTAGATTAGAAATGATAAATATCACTTTAGGTCCTAAAGGACTAAAATTTCAAAACATATATATTTATTAGAAATCATTGCATAAACCTAAATATGAATATTTAAAAAAAATAATAAAATCAAACAAAGGAATTGAATCTTCGGTTTTACAACCGAAGTCAATATTATTTTTTGATGATGTAGCTTGTGATAGGCAAAATAGGATTCGAAACTATTTTTGAATGGTGCGTTATCAAGAAGCAGATACCTTTTATTTGTGTCAGTCTTATACAAGAATTCCAAAGCATTTAGTTAGAGATAATACCAACTTTTTGATTATATTCAAACAAGATGATTACAATTTAAAACATATAGTTATATTATAATGATCATGTCTCTAAAATGATCATGATCAAACTATAAATGTCTTATAATTATTTTAAGAAGTTGAGTGCATGCTGCTGCAACGATAATTATAGTTTTCTTTTAATTGATAAAGATAGCAATTTAAATAATGGTCCTTATAGAAAACAATTTTATGCATTCGTAAATTTTAGTTAACAAGAGGTTGATTAGCAGTTCGTTATTAACGGAACTGATCATTTAGCAGTAAGCAGTTATCAGTAAGTAGTTATCCGTTAGGAGTTAGAGGTTCCCAGTTAGGATTTACTAACAGAAGAAGTCGGTTGATAATTAGTAGTTAATAATTAAACGGATTCTTTTCCATTTAAAAAAAAAAATGGATGAACAACTTATGAAGGATTTAACTAAACAAAAATTAAAAAGCTTTCAGAAGATTCTAATCGAGAGCAAAAATTTACTCCAAGGCCATTGGAATAATTAATAATTATGCTCTCCATTATGATCTTCTGAAAGCTTTTTAATTTTTAAAGATTACATTTTTTTTGTTGTTTTATTTGTCATCCGTTTTGTTGTTATTACTTTTTTTGTTTTATTTTATTTATAAAATAGATATATTTCAATTAGTTATTTTGAAGATGAGTAAGGATGAAATTGTAGATTTATTCGTGTAAAATAAAAAATAATAAAAGAATGAAGTAATTTAATTTTTTTTAGTCTTTTTTTCTTATAGTTGGATATTTAGTCATTTTTTCGTATATTTCTATAATAACAAATTGTAAATTGTGTAACAAAGAAATAGAAAAACAAAAACATAATTCAATTTGTAAGAAAAACAAAATATTAATTCTTTATAAATAGAAAATAAGAAATAATAATAATAATTGCAATAATTAACTCTAAACCGCCTTATTTTTACCAAAAATGTTAATTTAAAACTATATTTTGGACGATCCTTTTTAAAAATCATAGCCTACTCATTTTTCTTCTTCTTTTTATACTAGCTGCATTGCGCTTATTTTTTTTAATTTGTTTCATTTTTTTTGGAATGCGCAATTCCCCACGCTCTGCTCGCTCAATTTTGGTTAAAGCCAAAATAAGTTCCTTACTCATTTCAGATATTAACCTATATAAGCCAATATGAGATTTGTTGATTACCACCTATATTTTAATAATTATATAAAATAATATATAGTACAAATTTATTACTTAAAAAATTAAATTAAGAAAATAAAATACTTTTAACAATAAAATTAAAATATCGCTTTTTTTGTTTAATTTTTTTAAATTTATTCGGGCCGCGGCCCGATATTTTGACCGGGCGAGATTTTTGAAAAGCGAGAATTTTTTAAGCGAGATTAAATAAAGCGACCTTTCGTGGCAGACCCCAATAATTAATTACAACAACAAAAATTTAATAGTGCAATTTTTAATTCATGTTTTTAATTTAATATTTACACATTTTTTTTTTCATATATTTTCTTTTTTTTATAAAACAAATTTTTTAAATTTCAAATTTTCTTTTTTAATAAACTCCAAGAATTATTTACTACTTAAAATTATTTACTATTTTACATTAATAAATTTCAAGTACAAAAATTTAACCACGTCATATTTAATTTTTAATTTTTATTATACAAACGGTTTTAAGCACATGTTTTCACTTAATAGCCAATTTATTATAATAATGATATGCATGATAAAGCTGTCTCTCATCTACTACCGCTATTTCTCCAAAACCATTATTATCGCTAACTACAATGATGACGTATAACAATGATGATAATATTAAAGTTGATTACTTTTTAGGGTTAGGAAAAAATATTTTGGTGAATTTGAATATTGCAAGTCTTAGGAACAAGTTGAGTAATTTAGAATTATTAATTAATTCTGTACAATGTGATGTTCATGTAATTGTCTTAACAGAAACATGGCTTTTAAAATACGAAAATCAGTTCTTTAATATTCCAGGGTTTACAGCTTTTTTTCTAATCGTGAAGTTGCCTACGGTAGAACAGCTATTTATATATCAATTGAGATTAATACTAATTTATTAATTGAACAGATCTTTAATAAGTCAAATATTCTTATTGTCAAATTATTAAACCTAAATCTTAACATAATATGTTTTTATAGGGCGCATCAGACAAAATTAATTGATTTTATTGACAAACTAGATGAAATAACCAGCACCTATAAAAATTCACTAATTTTAGGAGACTTTAATATTAACTTACTAGACGAAAATAACTCCGATATTAAAGACTATGTGAATACGCTGCTATGCAATGGTTTTATACTCTATAATAACATAAATCCCAGCTTTGCAACTTGAGTAATAGCTACTTCTAAAACTATAATTGACCATTTTTGTACTGATGTAATTTATTACAAATATAATCTGCATGTTGCTGATACATCTCTGTGAGATCATAAATTGCTTTTTGTAAGTACACTTTTAAGAATTATTAAAGGGGAAAATAAAGTTGAAAAAACAATCTTAAATTATGTAAAGCTTTCTGATGATATCTTTTGGCAAAATCTAGAAACTTATAATACCTTAGATGATTTTATTTTAGCTTTTGCTGAGAAAATACAAAAATATACTGAAGTTATCCCATGAGTGAGTGGATGTTAAACATGAGTGGGTGAATAACAATATCATCTGTAATATGAAAATTTGTGATTCTTTTCTTAAATACAAAAAAAATTATCCTAATGATAAAAAAATTTTAGAATTCTATGACAAATACAAATCTATAGTGAAAAGGGAAATAAAAAAGGCTAAATGCAACTTTTGTAACAAAATAGTATCGTGCGATTCTAACAATAGTAGAAAACTTTGGGCACTTTATAAGAGAATTATGTACAATAAGAGTAATACAGAGAATACAAATAGTTTAAGAGAAATTAAATACAACAATAAATACTATTACAACTAATTCACAACAAATTTCAAACATTATGAATTCATACTTCATTGACGTAACAGAAACTCTAAATATATCCACAGATTTTCTTGATCGAATTTATCTAAGTTCTTTTCAAAAAAATGTATACGAAGTTTTACTCTAACATCCACAAACAGAGACAAGGTTAAATCTACTATTAGCTCAATAAAATCAGGATCGGCAACTGGATATGATAATATCTCTGCTAAAGTGCTGAAAAATTTTTCAAACTTATTGAGCCCAATTTTAGTCAAATTTATAAATTTAGCTTTCGAATCTGGATACTTTCCCGACTCACTAAGCTACGGTCACACCAGTACATTAAACTGGGGATAAAACAAATCCTTCAAACTATCGCCCCATTTTTCAAAAGTATTTGAAAAAATAATCAAAAAGCGACTTGTTTACTTCATGAAGTCTAATGGTATCTTACATGCGGAACAGTTTGGGTTTGAGGAAAACTCAAACACAACAGCCGCTTGTCTGGCTCTATCTGATTTCATATCGAAAAGTCTGGAAAAGAAAAAGTATACTGCTTGTATTTTCATAGACTTGCAAAAAGCATTTGATTGTGTCGATCACAATATACTCCTTTTCAAATTGTCACAATTAAATTTTAGTAACAACCAGCTAAATCTTTTTAAAATATACCTATTAAAACATAACAGAAAGTAACAAACACATTGTAATGACACTTACAGTAACATGCAGTATATAAAAAAGGGTGTACCACAAGGCCCAATCTTAGGCCCTGATCTTTTTAAATTCTATATTGATGATTTGGCTAGATTAAGTTTAAAGGGAGCTTTACAATTGTTTGCAGATGATGCGGTTATTAAATATTCTATGGATAGCGAAAACGAATTAAGGGAATCAATAGTACAGGATTTAAAAGTAATTGAAGAATGGCTAATTAAAAATAATATGTGCTTAAGTATTATAAAAACTAAAATTTTACTTTTTGATAACAACACATTTAATTCAACTAATATCTTCTATAACAATGTTCGTATTGAGATAGTAAAAAATTTTAATTATTTAGGCTTGATTATAGATAGTAAATTAAAATAGCAAGAACATATTATAGATTGTACTATTAAAAAAATTTTACCATATTTGTATTAAAAAACTAAGAAACTATTTTAATAAAAATACTCTATATGTCATATATTGTTCATATATATATTCAAATTTAATTTACTCAAATCCACTTTGGAGCAATGCACCGCAAATTTATTTAAAAAAAATAGATGTAATCAATAAAAAAGCAATAAAAATAATTAATTATTTTCCGTTCATGCATCCTACTAATTTACTGTATTCATCTACATATTCAAGTTTTGATGTTATTTGCAAAAGAGAACGTCTTTTTCTAGCGTATAAGATAATTAATAATTTAATAAAACACAATTTTCTACTTAATCGTAATATTGACATACATAGCTATAATACTAGAAATAAGTCAAACTTTTATCTCTCCTTGTTTAAAACTGATAAACAGAAAACTAATTGTGTGTACACCAGTTTGAATGATTATAATAATTTACTTAACGGATTTAAAAACATTAATTCATATAGTTTATTTAAAAAGAGAATTAGTGGCCAATTTTTGTTTAATTAAAGAAAAAAAGAGAATATATGTACGTATACATTTTGTATTGATTACACTAATTAGATTTTTAGATTATAAGTAAAGAAATGTATAATAATAACATACTTTAAGAATTGTTGAAAAAATATTTATAATATGCAGCTATTAAATTATACGACCGCACAGCTTAGGCTAAGGTCTTAATTGTTTAAATTACAAATTTATATATGTAAATTGTAAACTATAATGTAAAAATGATATTTAAAATAAAGAAAAAAAAAAGTATGAGTCATTTCAGAAAATATTTTTGTATCGCCCCCCGTTTCGGAGGCGTATGGGGTCAAAAACTGAAAAATTCCTTATTTTAAAACACTTGTAACTTAGGCACCTGTACACATTTTACTTCGACCAGATATAAAAATTAAAGCTCCAGTAATATATTTTTACGTGTGTTAGAGGTTTCTTTTAATTGTATAGGGCTCCAAAGTTACAACCCCCCAAAATTGTAAAAAAGCCTCATTTTCAGATGTATATATATCAGGCTCTGCGTAGTAGTTTTACAATCTAAAAACACTAGAAGACCGGAAATGTTGTTATCTCCATAAAGCAATATCAAAATTATGCAATATTTTCTAATTTGCTATTTAAATTTACCGTTATGTGAAATCCACATTTTGCATGAAATTTCTTTTTTCATAACTCTGGCACGCCTTTAAATAGGAACCTGAAATTTTGACACAAAAAAGAACTAGAATTAGTATAAGTTCCCTTAGAACATTTTTCTGTACGACTCCGTGTTTAAGAGCTATTAGGGCTGAAAAATTGAAAATCTGCTATTTTTAGGCATCTAACTTAACTTAAGCACCTGTAGAAATGTTAATTACAACCTGTTATAACTTAAGCACCTGTACACATTTTTCTTCGGAAAGACATAAAAATTGAAGCTCCAGTAATATATTTTTACGTGTGTTAACGGTTTTTTTAGTTATATAAGGTTCCGGACTTAAAATTCCAGAAAAGTTCTATTTTCACAGTTTTACTTATTACCTACTAAAAAACTTCTTAAATTTTCAAATTTTTACATTCTACCTTGTTTGCATTTTTTTTTACTCGATAATTTGAAATTGTTGAATAAAAAAATTTGAAAAAATAGTTTGAAGAATTTATATTTATATGATAATGTATACATACTTATATAATTCATGTTTATTTACATATCGCATATGTAACCGATGAATGAATGATATATAATACATATACTTAGTAAAAATTATTATACATTTGCCGCTTAGTATTAAATGGTACTATAGCATATTTGGAAAAGTTATAAGTGGAAGGTTAGAATCTGCTTTTGAAGAATGTTTTACATATAGTTTGAATATATGTACAACCCATAGATCTAGAAATTATAAAATTCACCCAAATTATTTTAAAATACTAAAAAATTAAAAAAAATACTATTATAAGCAGACTGAGAGGCTATATGAACATACTAACGGTTCGTATGGGTATCTAACAGTTGACAAAGGCTGCATTTTTCGTCGTTTTATTTATTATTAACTTAGAGTGATCCCTTATACTACTTAGGTACATAATTGAAAACATAAATGGTTAACGTTTAAAATAATTATGCCTTATATAAAGATATTAATTAGGAAAATATTAATTAAAAATTAAATAAATATAAAAAGCGAGAAAGAATACAGTTGCCTTTGTCAACTCTTAGATAATGCTACTTGGGAGTACAACCAAATTTTACAGATGTTATTGTCCTGTAACTAGGCACGATTTTGAATTTCAGATACCTAACTTCAATGGATACTGAGGTATTCCCATATAAAGAAAGAAGTTGTATGGCAACTACCCGAACCGGCCACACCGCTACACCAAATTTTACAGATGTTGTTGGCCTGTAACTCGACACGATTTTGAACAATTTCATATACCTAGCTTAAATAGATACTGAGTCATTTCCATATAAAGAAAGAAGTTGTATGGCAACTACCCGAACCGGCCACACCGCAACACCAAATTGTACAGATGTTGTTGGCCTGTAACTCGACACGATTTTGAACAATTTCATATACCTAGCTTAAATACATACTGAGTCATTTCCATATAAAGAAAGAAGTTGTATGGCAGCTACTTGAACTCGGCGGCCGAAAAAGCTGGATTTAAATATCGAAACTAACAATTTTGCAAAAGTGACGTAAAAAATTTCAGCCTCCTAGCTGCTTTATTTTTTGAGTTATGGTGCGGTTGGACGAACGGACGGACGGACGTACATGGCTTAATCGACTCAGAATTCGTTTCTGAGCCGATCCATACCTTTGACACTATATCTAGCTCGACTCCTTTAAGGTGTCACAAACGTAATAGTAAATTTATTATACCGTTGAACATAGTTCACACGGGTATAAAAATAAAAGTCTATTTATTTTAAAGAAAGGCTTTTTTAGATGAAAGAAAAAGAATTTATTACACAGAAATATTTAAATTTGAATTAGTAGTACATTTGTACATATTTACGTCATGCAATATAATTGCAAAATATTACATTATACAAAATAGTCCTTTCACCTCTCACGAATATAATACTAGAATACTGCAAAAACAAATTTCATTTATATGTATTATTCCTAAGAAAAAAAATCGTTATTAAACTTTTTAGCACTTTTCCAAAAAAATGTCCCTAAGAAAAAAAATCGTTATTGAAGTTTTTAGCACATTTCCAAGGAAATTTTTGAAAAAATGTACCTATTAGTTTCACTCTGTCCGTCCGTCTGTTTTCGTATCTGAACTTCTCGGGTTGGATATAAAACCGTAAACAATCTTAAAATACAGGTAACGTGATTGCAGTGTTATCAAAATGGCGCAATCTAGTGCTAATTGAGGCCTGGACGCAGTATCGTGAAGGTCACTACCCTACCTATCTTCCAACTTCTACACCGTTAAAGATGGAGAAAATGAATTTTAACCATGAGTAGGTGAGATAAAAAAATTAATATTGTAGAACAACTTTTTCATGTAGCCTTGTCCATTACGGAGAAACAGCCCCTCAAACTTTGAAAAAGCCCTAGTTTTAAATACGTATATTTCATGTCCTGTTTAACATATTTTCAATCTGAAAACGCCATTCGACAGGAACAGGAAAACATTCGTTTTCTTTACCTTTCTAAGTCAATATCAAAATTATATAAATTTCTTAGATCTAATATTTAAGTTTACCGTTATGTGGAATCCAAATTTTGCATGATATTTCTTTTTTCATAACTCTGTCATGTTTTAAGAAGAGACCTTGAACTTATGAGACAAAAAAGAACTTTTAAAATTAGTACCAGTTTTCTCAGAATTTTGTTTTGTATCACCCCCTGTTTAAGACCTATTAAGGCTCAAAATTAAAAATCTGCTCTTTTTAAACACTTATGTAACTTAGGTATCTGTACAAATTTTTGTTCGGCAAGATATAAAAATTAAAGTTTCAGTAATATATTTTTACGTGCATTAACGGTTTTTCATAGTTATATAGGGTTCCGGATTTACAGCCCTTCAAAATTGCAAAAATTGTCCTATTTTCCATTTTTTCTTATATATGTAATTATATGTCAAATTTTGGAGCAAATTCTACACAGATTGTATTATCTTTTGAAAATGTGAGCTTTTAAAAACCGTTAGTTTACATTCTGCCTTGTTTTTACTTAAAAATCTACTCCAGCGTCAAAAACTCTATATTGAAGTTTTGAAAGCGAAAATTTATTGTAGTAAGAAAAACTTAAATAAATGTTCGCTTTCAAAACTTTAAATCACATGTGTGTGCGTGTGTGTGTAACTTAAAAATTTTGAAATGTAATTGGAAATGAAAGTTAAAATTAAAATAATTTTTTATGTAATTTAACATAAATTATAATTTAATTTTTATATTGAATCTAATAATCAAAATACCATTCTTCAATCAATTTAATCAATAAAATTGAAATAAAAATCATCTTATTTCGATTGTAGAAGCATTTAAAAATTGCACTTTGGTTTTAAAACTATGTTAAATGCTACCTTGAGAGATATTCTGAGAATCTTTCTGAAATAAGATTGAGCCGATTCTTTCATCAGCTTAAACACTAAAATTTCCACTGTATTCAACATTTTTTCCTACAAATATTGGCTTTTTAAAAAGCAAAACGCTACTACCTAAGTATTATTATTCGAATGCCGAAAACCACATTTAGATATCTTAAAAAATGTGAATGTGAGTGACCCAACGTTCAAACCATGAAAAAAATACGTTAAACCTACTCTTAATGTTATTGACATATCTTTAATTGAAATAATGAGGCCTTTCAGAAATGTATTCTGCTTTTATAGATTTTCGAAGTTAATTCATCGTAATAAGTTCATATATTTATAAATAAAATGCATATATTTATAATATGTTTAATTCGTTTTTATTAGTTATAGAATAAATTCTAATTATTCTTTAACAGTAGCTTTTTTGTTTCTTTTCGTTCAAATAGAAATAAAAATTGAAGTTGGATAAAATTATTAATGTATGCTAGTTTTAATAAAGCTAGCGAATAATAAAGAAATTTTTTTTTTTTGTTTTATTTATGTTTTATTTACTGATAATTATTTTTTGTTAATAATATGAAAATCTATCTAAACATTTATATGCCCGCAAGTTTTCATATTTATTGTAATTATACACAAGATTATATGTTAGATATTTAATTACTTCTAATGGTGGTCTTAAATTTCCAACCTTATCAAAATATTGTACAATTAGCTAATAAATATTGAACAATTATTAGTTTTACCCAATATGTTCTATTTCCACGTACAATTATCCAAATTTATTATACCAGATTAATATTTCCGAGGTCTATGTGCTGGTAATTAACTCTCATAAAAACTGTATGGACATATCTTAAATATTTTCTTCGGAAGTCTTCTAAATCATAATTGTTAAGTGCGGTTTTGGGCATCATAATTGTTAAGTGCTCTTTTGGTAATGAGTTTTTGAATTTAAAAACAGATTGAAACCATTTTTATGAAATTTTTTTTATAATGCAAATGCAGCTAAAGGACCCAAACAAATATGTGTGTTTGAATTTTTGTAATTTTTTTAAATAATTAAATCACTTTCTTTATATGATTAATTTTAAATTTCAAATAAAATTTATAAAAAAAAAAAATAAATAAAATTAATTGAAATGTTTTTCAATATTAAAAAAAAATGTACCATATGTGTTATATTTTCAAAAAAAAAAAAAAAATTATTTTTCTTGAGAGAATTAAACACAGGTATTGTGAATACAATGAGTCAGTAGATTATAAATGATAAATATCCTTTTAGGTCCTAAAGGACTAAAATTTCAAAACATATATATTTATTAGAAATCATTGCATAAACCTAAATATGAATATTTAAAAAAAATAATAAAATCAAACAAAGGAATTGAATCTTCGGTTTTACAACCGAAGTCAATATTATTTTTTGATGATGTAGCTTGTGATAGGCAAGATAGGATTCGAAACTATTTTTGAATGGTGCGTTATGAAGAAGCAGATACCTTTTATTTGTGTCAGTCTTATACAAGAATTTCAAAGCATTTAGTTAGAGATAATACCAACTTTTTGATTATATTCAAACAAGATGATTACAATTTAAAACATATAGTTATATTATAATGATCATGTCTCTAAAATGATCATGATCAAACTATAAATGTCTTATAATTATTTTAAGAAGTTGAGTGCATGCTGCTGCAACGATAATTATAGTTTTCTTTTAATTGATAAAGAAAGCAATTTAAATAATGGTCCTTATAGAAAACAATTTTATGCATTCGTAAATTTTAGTTAACAAGAGGTTGATTAGCTGTTCGTTATTAACGGAACTGATCATTTAGCAGTAAGCAGTTATCAGTAAGTAGTTATCCGTTAGGAGTTAGAGGTTCCCAGTTAGGATTTACTAACAGAAGAAGTCGGTTGATAATTAGTAGTTAATAATTAAACGGATTCTTTTCCATTTAAAAAAAAAAATGGATGAACAACTTATGAAGGATTTAACTAAACAAGTTGCATCTTTAAAAATTAAAAAGCTTTCAGAAGATTCTAATCGAGAGCAAAAATTTACTCCAAGGCCATTGGAATAATTAATAATTATGCTCTCCATTATGATCTTCTGAAAGCTTTTTAATTTTTAAAGATTACATTTTTTTTGTTGTTTTATTTGTCATCCGTTTTGTTGTTATTACTTTTTTTGTTTTATTTTATTTATAAAATAGATATATTTTAATTAGTTATTTTGAAGATGAGTAAGGATTAAACTGTAGATTTATTCGATTGGCTTGATCAAACCGGAAATTAAATCATCATCAATTTCACTACTTTTGTTTTTAAAGTCAGGACTCGATAAGACATATGGAACTTGCTTTGATGAGTTATGAAATGTTCGAAAACTTGGGAATGCTAATTTTTGAAATAGATCAAATTAATAAAAATATTTTAATTGATAATGAAGTGATTGAAAAGGAACTGATAGTTTATATGAATTCATATTTAAAAAGAAAACCAATAAACTGTGATTTAAATACGTATCATCAAATACTTAATAAAACGAATGCACAGAAAAAATATTGATCCTTTACAGAAAATAAAAGGAAACAAAGGTTCAAAATTGAAGAATATACTAAGAAAATTATATGAACATGCTTATAATAACAGTAGATATAAAAAACTGGTTCAGGAACGAAAAAAAAAACTTAATAAATTTTTTCATAAATCTTCTACACCAGAAAGCCATTTAAATTATACAAATTAATCAAATCATTATGTGTATTGGTATGATCCTAATGAGTTAGTTGGTAGATTAAGGCTGAAATTAAGGCTTAAGGCTCTTAATTGCATCATAAACAGCTGCTAACAGAAATTGTATCTATAATTGAAGAATTGAGAGAATCAAATATAATTGAATAATATTTTACAATCAGTAAAATTCAGAATGCCACTAGATAAGTTTGGATATAATAAAGCTTCTTGTTCTCTGGAAAACTTCATACTCAAGATCATCCAGGTATAGGTCTCAAATTAACTGCTAAAGGAAATTATGATTTAGAAACAAAATTTTATTAAATGTTCAAGATCCAGTTAATAGAAATGATGCAACAACGCAAACATTTGTGAATAACGAAATTTTCTTTTATAAAGAACTATTAAAAATTGACATAGGAGATATGTTTAAACACTTGACTAGTGAACTTAATTTAACAGATAGAAGATGAAATGCAAGATAGTTTAGAGAAAATTTTCTACAATGTTACTTAAAATTTTAAGAAATAATTGATTCTATTGAATTTCAAGTTAAAAACCAATTGGATTCGCCTACAAAAAGCTGAAGCGCAATCAGCATTAGATTTAATTAATAATTCATGGAATTAATTTTGATTAGTTTTTATTTAACTTCCAAAATGAATATACATCAAATTGGATTTAAATATTTATTTAAATAAATATGAAAATATTTGATTGGAGGAACATTATGAGTAGGTAATCCTGCACTTGGGGATGGGAAAAAATCATGCCATAGCGCACCGAAGATCACGCCCACTGACCTATATTTTGATTGATGGGTTTAATTGTAGGTTATTCTTGGTTAGTAGGTCAAAAACTTGTTTTGTTTGTTTTGATTTAGGTTATAAGCATGGGTTGTTAACTTATAAGTTGCAAGTGATTGTATAGTAGGAAATGAAGGTTGTTGGTACTGTAGAAGTTGTTAGGCAAGGTTAATGAACTGGACAAGTTTAGGTTATAAGCGTGGGTTGTTAACTTATAAGTTGATAGTGTGATACTTTGTAATAGGATATCATACAAATAGAAAGATGATTTTTTTCAGGTCAAATCAAGTTTATTTTTTTAAATTGCGCAAAATCGCATGGTTAATAAAATTTACCTACATACGTAAAAGGAGATATAAAAGAAACGAAAAAAACTTGTTTTTATTATTTAATAAGAAAAATATTCATAGGTACTTTTGAATACCAAAATGTAAATAATAAAAATAATAAAATAAATAAAAAAAATTTTTTAAAAAACAGCTTTTTTGAACTAAAAAGTAGAAAATTAATTTTTAATAGCAAATTTTTCTGTAATTTTCTAAACTATATTGTTACAATCGAGATTTCTTTGCAAAAGTTTATTTCAATATGTCAAATATATATACAAATATAAATATATATAAGTTTTAAAGTCTGTGAAATTAATATAAAAGCTGGAGGCAAAATTTAAAAATATAAGTTTATAGTTATGCGTTTGTTGCCTCCAGCTTTTATTTTAATTTCACAGACTTTAAAACTTATTTATACTTATATTTATATATATATTTGACATATTGAAATAAACTTTTTCAAAGAAATCTCGATTGTAACAATATAGTTTAGAAAATTACAGAAAAATTTGCTATTAAAAATTTATTTTCTACTTTTTAGTTCAAAAAAGCTGCTTTTTTAAAAATTTTTCTTTATTTATTTTATTTTATTCTTTTTAGTAACGACAAATATAAGTATTAAATTGATATTATTTTTTTTTTCCTTGTTTAATTTTGAATTTTTACAGTTGCTCTTACAGTCTATAATTATATTATTACATGTTATAATATAGAATATATTGAATTTTTTTATTATTAATTTATTGTGGCAAAATTTTTAAAAAATTAAGAAAACGTTGCATAGCTAAATTCAAAATTTAAATAAAAATATTGCAATTTTATAATATTCTTTATTTCCACTTAAAAATGCAACCCTTTAAAAACTTTGATTTATATACTGCCTTGTTTTTTCTTTCTTTTATAGCATGACATTTTAATATTTTTTTTTCTATGTGTTATGTGTGTAAATATCAGATGTGCACATATACATAAGAAATAACCTTTAAAAATATTTAAAAAACAATCAAAGTAACATTTTTTGTTCTCTTTTTTTCTATTCGTTTTTATTTTTCTTCCAGTATTACATTTTACTTTTTTTTTCTGTTATTTAGGTACGCTAAGAAATTATTTTTTTTTTTAATATTAAATTTATGCATACAGTCTATTTAAAAAATAGAAATTATTAGCTATAGAACATTCTGAATCTTTTTTTTGTTCGTTTATGTTAACCGTCCATTCATATGCAAACATAAAATTTTTTTTTTTCGTTTGTTTACCGTCCATTCATATAAATATAATTGTTGGTATTAAAAAATAAAGAATCTATAACTACACACATAATATACTGATATATTCATTCATATACATATTATAGTAGTATGGGTACTATATAGTGATCTGAACTTCTGATTGTTGTATTATATATTGTGGCAAGATTTTTAAAATATTAAGGAAACATTGCATAGCAAAATTAAAAATTTAAATAAAATTGTTATTGCAATTTTATAATGTTCTTTATTTCCACTTAAAAATGCGACCCTTTAAAAACTTTGATTCATACACTGCCTTGTTTTTTCTTTCTTTTCATAACATAACATTTTAATATTTTTTTTTTTATCTGTTATGTACGGAAATATCAAACGTATCTTTCTTTCTTTTAAAATCATAACATTTTAATAGTTCTTTTTTTCTATCTGTTATGTAGGTAAATATCAGATGTGCACATATACTATTTCTTATTTAAAGTAGTATATATACTATTTTACATAATAAAATATACTATTTCTTATGACTTTAAAAATATTTAAAAACAATCAAAGTAACATTTTTGTTCTCTTTTTTTTCTATTAGTTTTTATTTTTCTTCCAGTATTACATTTTCCTTTTTTTTGTTTTCTGTTATTTAGGTACGCTAAGTATTTCTTTTTTTTTTTTTTAAATGTTTAATTTATGCATGCATTCTATTTAAAAAATAGAAATTAGTAGCTATAGAACATTCTGAATTTTTTTTTTGTTGGTTTATGTTAACCGTCCATTCATATGCAAACATACATTTTTTTTTTGTTCGTTTATGTTTACCGTCCATTTATATAAATATAACTGTTGCCTACATATTAAAAAATAATAAATCGATGAATCAACTAAATAATAATAGTTGGGAATTTGGGAATTTGGTGTGACTGCTTTAGCAGGTTTTTAATAGTACAGCACACATAAAAATATGCATACCATTTTTGTACATGTTTGTACCTACATATGTATATAGTAAAAAAATTTGGTTTTAAAAGTATGTAATTGAGAATATATTAAATTGCTTACTTCTAAATGCTAATGTTTTTGAATTAAAAAACACGTATCTATATAAATATTATAAATAAACACATTGCTTTTGTAAATAAAAATGTATACTAAAAATCAATTGATTTGATGAAAAAAAACTTAAATTTAACACTTGCTTACTAAATTTTAAGTAAATGCATATTAAATTTTACACTGTGTTCTCAAGTGCGGCACATTAATTTGTTTACACATTCATATCTTTCAAATTCATCGCTTTCAAACCAAAAATATTTTCGAAGCACATATTATTACATATTTTGAAGTATGTACCTATGTATATGTACGCATACAATGCAATGGGCTACATAAAAAACAATAGTCTTTACTAGAAAAAAAAAACATTTATGGATTACGTATACGTATTGGTATTGGTATTGGTATTGGTGAGTTTAGTAAATTTAGATAAAATATTTTATTTTGGTTCTGTAATAATTCTGTTATATCTTTGTATGAAAATTTAATTTTGAAATTAAGCTAATTTCTCTAATGTTTTTCGATATTATTATTTTAAAATCATGTATTGTCATCGGGATCTGATCTAATGAAGAAAATTTCAAGTCTCTAACTCAACGGGAAGTGTGTTTAAAATGGCTTCAAAGATTCCATCCTTTACCCAACCAAGTTAATAAAAAGCTGTTAAAAACAAAACGTAAACAAGAAGTAGGTACAAAGTGTATTTTTGTTTATTAAAGAAGATCAATAATTGTTGTAAGTTGTTATTATAGTTTTAAAGCTGCTAAATAAAAAAAATAAAAATAAGAAAAATATGTTACCTATTTTAGGATATGAGTTGTTTCTCTATATTTTGTTCTAAGTACATATGAACTTAAAAAATATTTTACATACTTCTAATTTCTGTTTACCTGGTGTAAAATAAATTGTTAAAATTAGTTTGACTCTTTTAAACAATGTTAAAATTTATGAATGTAGTAAAAAAGTAAAAATAAAAACAAAAGAAAGAAAAAAATTATATAATTATAGGTGCATCTGTTATGTAGGATTTCTTTTTTCTGTTAAGAAGATTGAGAAAATAACCTGAAATCTTCGATTTTACTTTGTTTTGTTATTATTACGTTCCATTCTATGCTGTAAGAAATGAAAAAATAATAAAAATCAAAAAGAAGTTAATTGCTTTTGGTACCTATTTTGTAAACATAAGATAAAAATAAAAGACATTTTTATTTTCATGTTAAAAATCTTTTATTAAATTTTTTATTATTATATTTTTATTTAAATCTAAGTTGAACAATTTTTTGCGATAACCAGATGTTAAGATTTTAAAAATTGTAAATTAATATGTAAAAAAATATGAATGATTTACTTATCAACACGTGATTTTTTCCTATTATATTTCGACGAATATTTTCTGAAATGACGTATGTGTCTGTACTATTCAATGAATTAAAAACTGCTTCCTTTATGCTATTAATATTAATTTTTAGTGAAGCTTCAAAACTAAGAGAGAATCCTTTAACTTTACAAACAATTTTTTCGGTATTATCTTTTGTACAGTAAATTTTGTAGGCGTAGTTCTTGGGACCACCACTTACAAATTCTGTAATATAACTCCCTATACCATAACACTCTAATTCATCTGTCATGTCTCCTATAAATTCTCCTGTTTGTGGTTCATATTCTCCTTCTCGACTAATATACAACACCGAATCGGTGCCATAATATAATACTCTACTATCTAGCTTCTCTAGATAACTATAAAGTTGAAGACGAGCATGTGTTGTTGTATAAGCAGCGATACTTACGTTGACAGTAGATAAAGAAGTTGCTGCTTCTTCTTTATACTTCCAGCTAGCCACTATGTTTTCTTCATTTACTGGAAATATATGACACACTTCTACAGAGGGGTTTGTTATTAACTCGTAAAGTTTAAAAGGTTGATTTATAATGGTGGTTTGTTGTTGATTTTCCTTTTACCCAAATTTTCCCCAGAATGAGTTTAAAATAATCTTAGCAAAAGATCTTAAACCAGGGTTATTTACTACTTTATCGTAATCTAATTTAATTTCCTCCTTTTCAAAAAAACTGTCAATATATTTTTCCTTTTCTTTTTGAGTCTGACATTTTATTGGCCATCCAGAAGGTTCTTGTTTAATCTTTATAAATTTGTTCATCATTTTAGTGAATAAACCATCAATACCATTGCCATTGTCATATTTTACTGTTTCGTATTCCCAAACTTCATAAATATTTAAAAGTTTATACCCTTTTTCAATTGCTCTTTTAATTTCATCAATTATCCAAGTTCCTACTAATGCTCTTTCATCGTCTGTATGTTGACAGTATTTTTCTTGATATTTTTTTTCACTACAAGTGTTACATAGTGAGAACATCAATTTATTATTTTGTTTTGCAGGTAACACGGGGTGTAACAGATTTGTTGGAGGTAAGATTTTGCATTTAATAATACCGTCAATTGTCATTATGTTTAACTTTGAGCAGACATCTTCTTCAACATAAATCTTAGGATGACTTATGGGAAATTTCCCTCGTTTGCAAACATATGGATATAAGGAACACACATCTATGTATTTAATTTTTTCTCCTTGTTTACATTTATAATATGTGTAAGTATTTCCCGTTCTTCCACCATAAAATGCATCACGGGGATTTAAAGGAGCTAAATTAATTAATGAATGATTTTCTAAATATCTCATATTTTCATTGTGTCTCATTAGCTCTCGGAATTCACATTCCCACATCTCAATAACTTTATATTCACATGATTTTATAAACTTTGATCTCATTAATGTTTTTTCATATCGTCCATTCAAAGTATCGCCAGACTTATCGTGTAATGGTATATCTCTCTGGTGTGTTAAACATTTTGGATGTCCATGATAATAGCACCCGTAAAATTCAAATATTTATTTAGTCTCTTCGCAAAAACCATCGACTTTAACATTTCCAATTTGTTTTTCTTTTCCATTAAATGCACATTGCAAATCAATTTTTCTCAAATCTTTTTGCCAAATAAGCCATTGCGTGGCAATTTTTGACTAATTGTCTACCATCCTATATCCTTTTCTTGGTATAATACCTATAGTATTCGATTTGAGAAAGTTTCTTCTATATACAAGATTACAGGCTGAGGCTATTGTTGTTGCTTCTACAAATGGTTCCACATTACATTCTTCTATAAAAAATTTTCTGAAAACCAGACATGCTTTAGTTAGAATTTCAACATCATTTATACAGTATTCTAAAATATCTTTCTCCATATTAAATTCTGAGTGTCTATTTTGTTCATACCACATTAAAAATTCATTACGCTCACCTGCTTTCATTGTATTAGAGTTATAATATTTAATTGCTGGAAGTGGGCCAATGTAATTTTCATTTTCAAATTTATTAAATAGATGCGGAAAATAACCCCTTTTCAAATTGATTGATAAATTAAAAGCTTTTGGTAATTTTGCCAAGGCCATAGGAAAGTAATTCATAGAATCTATAAATTTAATATTATCAATTATCATAACAATGATTTTTGTACCTCGCATAATTAACTTTGGTTCAAGTACAGTTTTATTGAGTATATAATTCAGAATAAACTGATGGTCAAACGCCTGACCATTATGAGCAATTATGAGAATCTTTTTGAATTCCTTTCTTAATTTTAAAATAAATTCCATGAAATCCTCTATCACATTTTTCGTTTTGAAAATTCTCTCTCTTAATTTACATTTTCCACAGAAGTATAGAGAATCAATGTTAATACATTTAAAGCATCTTAGCTGAGCCACACATAAACTTGGAACATGTTCTTTTATTTTTGTAGAGCTAATTTCTTCTTGTCTTATTTCTAAATCATAAAATACGTAAATGCAGTTTTCAAAATTTACTTTTGTTTTGTCTTGCTGAATGAAACATTTATGGTTTTCAGGAACATGATTATCGCAAATCTTACAAAAATATTCTCCACATATATGAGTCCTAGTGCTTTTATGAACTTTAAAACAAGATTTGCATTTTCTAATTTCTTCACAGATGCTTCTATTTTTTGAACTGGAAGCCTTATGGCTTTCAAAACATGTTTGACCACGAAATGTTCGATTACACTGCATACATAAAATATTTTTAACATTAAGGAAACAAGCTGGTGAGTTTTGACAGCAAGGGCAACTTTTCGAACATCTATGTTCATTTTTCTTGGAATACGGAATATGACATTCTTCACAATAAAATGCTGTGGAAAAAGCAGCTGTTAGTGAGGTTATTACATTGTAATGATTATTATGATATAACAAGTTAATTTTTTTCCCATTATTCAATCCTTCAAATATTATTTCTGCACCCCTTGTTCCATATTTATATACAACAATCTTGTGTTTGTGTAAAAATTTTTGAAATTGATTCAATTCACGAATTCCGCAACCTTCAGATGGAATTGTTATTTTTGATTTTTCTAATAATTTTAAAGCTGTTAAAGTTTGAAGTTTTCCTATATTTTTTCGAATTTTTTCATAATCATTTAATTTTTCAATTCTAGCTATTGAAACAACAAGTGCACGCGGTAAACATAAATTATCGCTATTTTTTATTGCTATTATTCCTCTCCTTTTTAGGCATTCCTCATCAAAATTTGAATATTTATTACTTCTACCTCTACCAACGGGTAATTTAACATGGGTAACTGTTAAACAAAAAGTGTCTGTGCTTAAACCTGTAGACGTAAAATAAAAATAGTTTATAATAAATGAAGCCAAAAATGTATTATAAATAACTACCTTCAGAATTACTTTGGAAAACATTAGAAATTACATCCCAAACGTCGCTAAATTTTAGTTTATGTGCTGATCTAAAACTGAGATACGCAGAACCTTGATGTTCAAAGCTCTCTCCACAAAATGTTAATCCAATCTTATCCATGGAATTCACATCTTTCACAGCAATGTTGATTATTTGATGTATAGCATCCTTAATCCAGCTAATTGGTTCTTATTGTCAGGTACGGATTTAATTACAGATTTTATTTTGTGCCCGTTCATATTAAACCGTTTAACAAATGTCGAATTTTCACTTTCGATTATATAAGGTGTTATAGTTTCGGTAAGAAACTTTTGTAAAATAATTTTTTTCGACATTTTCTTTATACGAATTTTAAATGTTAAATGCTTGAATAACAGAATAATATTAAATTTTTAATACAGATTCACTCTGTTAAATGGACAATTACATTGTAATCAAAGGTCGCTTTAATAAATTATAGTTGTTTAACTAGAATCCCATCTTAATCCTATCTTAAAATAGAAAGAATTGAAAATATAATTTGCAACATTGTAATAAAAGACATTCTGACAATTAATTATAGTTCTGTAAAACAAAAATAAAACGCAAACTTAGCCCTATCTTAAAATAGAAAATTGAAAATATAATTTTCAAACTAGAATTTAATTTAAAACTTATCTTAAAGTTGTAAATTGTAATCAAATGACGATTTAATAAATTATAGTTCATTTAACTAGTATCCCATCTAAATCTTAGCTTAAAATAAGAAGAATTGAAAAACAAAAAGCAATCTAAATTTATCTTTAATACATTTTAATTAGTATAAATACATAGGGATTTTATACAAAAAATATCAGTTTAATTTCAAACAAGCAAGATATGGCACAGGAATATTTAAACTTCTTCATGACTGCAGAAGAGGCTGTAACTGCTGCAAGTGCTACTACTAGTACAGCAGTGCGTCTTCCTGCGAAAAGGAGAAAGGCGAAAAATGAAGATGACGATTCTACTCATCTTCATCAACAACTACATCAACAGCATCATCATCAACAACAACATCAACAACCACAACAACAGCAATAACCGCAGCAACAGCAACAACAGCAACTACAACAACAACAAGATTATCAGAGTAAGGTAACATCAAATCCCATCAGAAAAAGAAAACTGGCGGAATTATTTAATTTAAAAAAAAAAAATTTTTTTAAATTTTTAAAAGTTAAAGATATGGAGCCAAGTAGGCTCTATAAAATAAATAAAATTAAAAAGTTAAACACCGTTTACGGTGAAAAATGGGTCTTCGAGACCCCAAATAATATTATATTTATACCGCATCAAAAAGTTGGGGTATTTGAAGATAATGATTTCCGTGAGGAAATCGAAGAAAATGAATATTTCCTCATAAATGAGGAAAGCCAATTAAATTTAAAAGAAGAACGTGGTGATTTTGAATTCGCCACAAATCAGTAATAGTTTTAGACTAATTTTATATAAAAAATTTTATTTAATAAAAAAAATTCTATTTCAAAGAAATTTTCTACTGTTTTTAATTTTATTTTCATTTTTCAGATGTTAAGATTTTATTTCATTTTTCAGATGTTAAGATTTTATTTTATTTTTCAGATGTTTTCAAGTTTTATTTTCAGGTGCTTATTAGAGTTTTATTTTACAGATATTAAACAATATTTGTTGAATTTATCCAAGTATTATGTGTGTCATCAAAACTTAGCCATTTAACAAAAACTCTATTTCCTTGCTTTTTCAGAATTTTTTCTACAAGATAAGTATCTGGGTATTTTACAGGTGTAAGCTCAGCTTGATAAAAACCCCCAGAAATTGGCGTATCAGTATAGTCCGATAATTGATATGTAACAGGATAAGTATTATTGATTTTATCAATCTTAAATACTTCAGTTGACCAATTCGGTTGATAACCTTTTTCGAAATGACCTTTATATTTACTTATTCTTACAAAATTTCCAGTTTTATATTTACTTTTTTGAAAAATTTTAGGCTCAGTATATATACTCCGCAGTATATTTTTTTCGTTTTTCTTTGTAATTTTTTCAGGAGGAAGTTTTGTTGTGCTATGTTTTGTTGAATTATATTCTTTTATTAATGATTGTATAATAGGTAACCATTTATAATTCCCGTTTAAACTAAATTTTTTCCAAATAGAATTTTTCAATGTACGGTTAAATCGTTCAACAATTGATGCTTTTAATTCGCTAAATGTGTGATAATGATTGATTGATTTTTCTTTCATATAATTTTGAAATTGTAAATTAAAAAATTCCTTGCCTTGATCAGAGTGAATATTTTTTGGTATAACTTTAGCTCGAATAATAATTGTTTTTAAGGCATTTAAAACATTTTCAGCATTTTTTGTTTTTACAGGTTCAGCATAGGCATATTTGGAAAAAGTATCAATGACCGTCAGCATATATTTATAACCATTATTAAATTTTCCATAAGGTATCATTTCGACTAAATCGATTTGCCACGTGTCATTTAGATCTTTCTGTTTGAATTTTCTTCTAAGAAATTTACGTCTTGCCTGTCTATGAATTTCAGTCACTATTTGAGCTCTTGACATTTTGTTTTAAAAATGTTAAAGATAATGTTATAATAATTATTATACATAAAATGATAGACCAAAGCATGTTTTAAACTAATCATCTAATTGAGTTTAATTTGCTTTTATACTTTTCTACATGAGTATATAACTCAACTTCTATTTTCAAATTTAATTCACTTTCATTCTGATTGCTCAACAACTCACTGAAATGCTGCCTGATTCCACATCATTTCCATTTAAAGAAACTGTAGATGATGTAAATACACAAGGTCAGATACAAGAAAATGAAATTACGTCCACCATGGACGACGAAGATTTAGCAGAAACTGAGGAATTTATACCACCGTTCCAGATAGTTGAATTAGAAGACGAAGAAGAAGAAGTGGAAGAAGAAATTGAGGAAGATGAGGAAGCAGTTCCATTTAATGAAATTTGGGACATAAATAATCAGCAGGGAGATCTTGATTATTTCAATGATTTAATAATCCTAAATAATTTTAATTAAATAATCTAGTGAAAGGTGTACAGAAAAATATTTGTCTATCTAAAACATATAAATAAAAAATAGAAATTTTTATATTATTTGTTGTGATTTATTTTGTTTGTTTTATGTAGTATATTACAGATTTGTTCCTTTAAAATTACAGGAATTTCAAAAAATAACATTGAATAATTACATTGTACATTAAAACGTTGTATTGGTACATAAATTTCTCTTTCTAACCTAAATACTTGTTGTTCGACACATAAATTTAGATATTCCTGAACATAGTCTTTTACATTTAACTGAGCAGATTTATAATAGGTTATTACTGCGTGAAGAAAATCGCTTAAATTGTAAAACTGCTCTGCTTCTTCTTTGTTAATACTTATACTTTGCCCGTTCGCTGATTTTAGTCCATGATGAAAGTTCTGTTTTATATCTTTTATTATCAGTTTATCGAGTTTTTTGTTAAATTCGTAATAAAATTTATTCCATTCATGATATTTTAAGACAATTGACTTTTTACCAATACGGTGAATTATACTTGGGGCTTCCAACAGCAATTTTTAATGTATGACTCTTATTGAGAAAATATGTGTAACTTAACAATAAATTTGTGTTCTGACCTGGTGCTTCCATTCCTTTAATTTTAATAAAACCTGTTTATATTGTTTTTATTATTTATACGTTTTAGGAACACAAATTTGTAATGAGTTATATTTTCCAAATACATTTTGAAAGGTACGTAAAATATACTTATCGTTTTCTAGTTGATTTCCTTTATTAAATTTTTTTAAAAAAGCGTTCATACTATAACCGCAACATCTATACCACGTATAAACACAACAATATTGCCCACAGACATCTGAATAGTTACTTTGTAACTGTTTCTTATTAAAAATTATACATTGGTTTTTTAAGTAACTAAAAATTTCTAATTTATCTGGTTTTCTACCAAACGAATCAAAATATTCAACACAGCCATTCTTTGGCTTAAAAATAGCTAACCAATGTGTTCCCGGATCTTTTGATTTATCAGTGTTTACAATTAAAAAAGTTTGTTTTTCAATTATTCTGGGGAGTTGATCCAGAGCAAAAACTCCTTTAAAAAATTTACGTGTGAGTTTGTTACATCTTAATATGTCACTTATCTCTAGAGTATTCATCAATCAAATTGACTCAAGTCATATACTTTAGTTGTTTCTTTAATATAATTTGAAAAAAAGTCTTTTTTGATTTTTTTATTTGTTATAATAACATCAAATTTTTCTAGTATTTGACAGAGCTCTTTATTTATTTTATCGTTGTACACAGTTCCAAAAGAGCAATTATCAAAATTATCATTTATAAAATCTCTAGTTGGAAATTTATACTTGAGCTCTTTTACAAACTTTTTACAAGGTTCTTTAAAACCAACTATACAAATATCTTTCGAAAACAAGGTATTATTATCATCACTACAAAATGTTACATCCAGAAGTGCACAAGACAGTGACATTTTGTCAAATATTCAAATTTACTTTTATGTATGCTATTTATAGGTTTGATTTATATATTTCGGTTTTTATCAATTTGTAAACTTGCATCAAATTCTCCATAAACAATAGCAGTCAGTGTAGATGTAAGTGATAGCCTTGCCTCAATTCTAACTGTACCTTGATTTAGTAGACCTTGACACACTTCATTTCCTGATGCATCTGGAGTTAAATCAAAAGCTAGAATAAAAAACCCATTACTAAACATGGTTTTTGTTATCTGATGACCTTTATCATTATGGTAAATTCCAGTTCCTGAAAAAAGTGTACTGTATGCTCTTGTACAGCAATTATTTTCATCTGAAAAACTGGTTTCAATTGCTGAATTAGGTATTTGAACTCCATTTACGTTTAACACAAATTGTGAAATATCAAAATATTTAAAATTGTATGGGTTTTTTGACCTTTTTCCAGAGTAACCTGTATTTTCTGTCATGCAAAAAATGATTGTGTTTGGCAACTGTCCAATAAAAACATTATCAAGTGATATTGATGAACTATTCTGTGGAATGGTAAAAGTTTTTACCTCTACCCGTTTGTAATTGTATTTGGCATTCGTTTTTTTCCAATACAGCATTATGTGCTAATAGCACACTAGGATTAATTGTTACATGTCTCATAAATAAAGTGGCTTCTAAAATTTTCAGTTGAGATTCATCAGTATCATCTGCAAAGAGGTAAAAATTTGGTTTTTCTAATGTTAGAACAACTCGAACATCGACATTGTTTATGAGAAGTGTAGGTTGGTTAAACATATCTAAATGTAGTTTCCCCATAAGTTCCACTACATTGCTATTTTGGTATAATTTTTGACGTTCTTTTGAACCACTATTATCTGTTTTTGCTATATTTGGCTTATTTAGCATCCATCCACCACACTCCAAATGCGTTGTAGCGGCATCCGTACCATAATTTAACAATGATTCAATATAAGCTCTGTAATGATAATTGCCATCTGATGGAGATATATTCTTTCCATTTAGTTGAACGTTGCATTGTTTTATTAATGAATGTAACATATTATTAACCACACTTGGTTGTTGTATAGGTGTTCCATCAGTTTTTTTTATCTTTATTCCATAGAGTTCCATCTTTTTTTAAAATTTGTACTTTTAATTTTAGATATGTCGAAGACAAGTCTCTATATGTATCACCGTGCCCTAGTGAAACAAATTCTATGACAGATGGATTATCTAAAGAATAGGGTTATAGGAAACTTCTTCAGATCGTAAAATACTTGACTGAATAGGCTGTGTTTTAAAAATATCAAGCTCTGATTTCATACATTCAATCATAATTATTCAAAAATATCTTTTTGTTTGTTTTTGTTATTAACTATGCGTCGCTTCGACGTAAAATAATTTAAATTATTAATGAGAGGTCTTTTTATAGGTTTTCTTCGTTTTCTTTTGCCTTGTCCATACATTTCATTGAGTTTCCGAACTGCAACTCGTCTTACATTTTTAATTATCTCTTTACTTCGATCTTGAACCACTTCTTTTACATTTGCACCTGTGGCAATATCAGATAATGCATTAATACCAGAGTTAATAACCTCTTTTTTTAATATATTAGCTCCTGACGTAAATATTGGTTTTAAATATCTAAAAAGACCACCGAAAAAGCTCCCTAACCCTCGTCCCCTTTGGTAAGGTACAATTGAGTGAAACAAAGGACCAATATCCTCAAGACCTTTTCATGATTGAACTAAATAATATTTGTAGTACGCTCTCTCCATAATGAATAAAATAAAATAATATATAGTTTTGTAAAATCGCTTTTATTTATACTTTTTTAAAATGTATTACAATTTTTGTTAGAATTGAACTATTGGAAAAGTTTATTTTGTATCCATATTTATCACATAAAAGTAATGAAATGTTATTAAATATTTCTCCACATTGCAATATTGAATATTACTGAATTCTTTTACAGTATCAGTGAAAGAATTTTGTATGTTAACAGATCTTAAACACCTTACATCTTTATCACCTATTTTTTGCGGTTCAATTATGTCTGTGTATATAAAAAACATATCTGGTTTACTAATGGGAATCAATTGTACATTATCTATAAAAGTTTTGAAAGCTTCTATTACACGTGATTTATATTTTTTAAAATCTGTAACTTTAAAAGATACTTGATTGAAACATGTTGTCAAAAGTCCTTCGAGGGTATAAGCGTAATTTGCTCTTATTTTTATATCTATTTTAGGCTTAGTAACATATATTGTGGTGTAACTTAAATTTTTAGGCATCTCCTCAGCTTTTATTGGTTGTGTATAATGAACTTCATCGTTTATAAAATTAAAAATTCCCCAAATCAACTGTCGTTCAACTTCTTTTCTTGTAAACCTATTAAGTGGGCGTATATTTTGAATTAGTGTTGGTAGTAGAAAAACTTTCCAGTCGCATATCATTTGTTTTTCTATGTATGGAATATATGATGTTCCAACTCCTATCATATCTTTCTGCATACCTTTAATAAATATTTGAGTATTTCAGAAATGTATGTTAATGATTTCGTTCCAAATGTGTATGGTGAAGAATGGGAAAAAAGAATGGGAACTTTTTTCCCATTCTTCACCATACATATTTGGAACGAAATCATTAACATACATTTCTGAAATATCGACTTTCCACCTTGAATCACACATGTATTTATTCATTAAAAGATGATAATGAATTTTCTGGATAATAGTTGATAGATGAATCACAGAGTAAGGTGACATAAAATTCATCATTTACTTGTATGTTCTCCATGAGTTTGTAGATTTATTTTACGAATATACGAAATTACGAATATATTATACGAATTGGAAAATTAAGTTCTGTTTGAGTATTACCTACTGCTGACCTTAAAACACGTCTTGATAAATTATTCAACTCTTTGCTATTTATAGTTTTTTCTTTTTTCGTTGGTGGGCTTGGGCTATCTAAAGGAACAGTTATAATGTCTCATGTATCAGTTTTAAAAATTTCTACATTTTGATTTCTAATTGATTTTCTTTTTCTAAGACGTTCTTCAACTGAAGCAGCTGACAATGCTTTTGTTAAAACATTTTCCTGAATTTCATCATCAAATACTGCGTCATCAGCTTCTTTTTCATATACTTCTTTTTCTTCAGGAACAACTTGTATTCCAACATTCTTATATTTAGGAAAATGCGATTGAGTTTCCGCATCTATATACATTGGTTTTGCACGAGTTTGAGTACCTTTTGTTTCCGTAATTTTTATTTTCTCCTCTTTATTTCTAGGAAGTTGTCGTTTTTTGTTTCTTATTTTAAATAAATTTTGTTTTCCATTTTTGAGTATCCGTGAGATGTTTATTTAACAATATTTTTTTCATATTTTTATCCAATTCATTGAGTTCAATGTCTGCATTTTGCTTCATTCTTTCATAAGTCTCAGGTTTTAAAATTATCATTTTATTAAATGTTGTATTATTCATTTTATAAAATTTCCGATTATCCCTGATAGTATTGCACCAAGAAGTGTAGGTAAAAATCCACCACGTTGAATAATAATTTTTCTTTTGCTATTTATAGATTTTTTCCGGCAAATAAGTGATCTTAATTCTTTTTTGTACTTTCGTAATTGGGTTGTTGCTTTTTTACTCAGATTAGAATTATCTTTTAAAATATTTAAAAAGATTTCGCAAAATGTTTTTATTACTTCAGGGTCACAGTGTTTTATAATTACTTTCTGGAATTTTGGTTTAGAGGTTTTTAATAGGTGCAATATATGTCGATTGGTCTTCAAACGTTTCATATTCCTCCCCAAATTGTTCTAATTGATCTCTCGTACAATAACACAAACCTTTCCCAAATATATCACTTCTTAATCGAAATATATCATTAACGTCTTGAGTAAGATTTATTAATATATAGCCATATGGGACTGACGTCACATCATTATATACTTTTTCAAATGCTTTAATTTGATTGGGATATATTTGGCGAGCTAGAGGTAATATCTGCGATTTATCTCTTGGATTTTTGAAAAGTACTAAATATTTACAGTTGAGTGAAATATCTCTTGAAAATTTACCCTGGTGAAAAACATTTTGTGTTACAAATATTACAGATAAATTTCTATCATGAGAACTTAACATCATATCATCGATAATAACTAACAAAGGTTCTTGATTATCATTAAAATCTGGAATAGTGTTACTATATTCAACATCTTTCATATATAGTGGAACAGCATTTTTGTCTGGATTACACCAAATAATTCTATTAATATGTGGTAGTATATTTTCTTCTTTATATTTTATTAAATTACGAATAAATGTGGTTTTACCACAGCAGGATGGCCCCGCCACCATCATTGTAAATGGGTGAAACAACATACTTGTATTAGTTAAAACAATCATTGCTAACCTATATTTATATGAACAGCTCTTTTTCGAAATGAATATAAATGTAAATTTAGTTATTTCATTGAACATTCTTTTACAAACCTTAGACATGGTTAAACAAATTTTTATAGTTGACCTACAATTTTTGCAAGGAAATGAAAAACAATATTTCCTAAAAGAGTTAGCCATACTTGAAAAAGGAAGTTTAATTCCAACTGTGTATCATTTCAAAGCACCGTACCCCGCAGAAGAGCTTAGTCAAGATGTGAAATATAATAACCAGTATTGCGAAAATAAAATAAATGGACTTAAATGGAATAACGGTTTAGTTGAATATTTAGATGTAAAATGTATATGAAAACACTATTTAGAGTCAGCGGAAAAAATTTATGTTAAAGGAGAACAAAAAAAAATTTTCCTTCAAAAGTACAGTGTTAAAATCGAAGATCTAAGCAGAGACTTGCCATCATTACAAAAGATTGAAAACTTTAATTCAAATTGTCCTAAACACTTATCAAACAAGAGTTTCAGATGTGCTGTTAAAAATTGTTTTAATGTATATATGCATCTTTTAAAAGAAAAATTGTTAGATTAAGACCATCAATTTTCATACTTGTACAATATGAATTTAAATAACAAAAAAAAAAGTTTACTTCAACATAAAACAAGAAATTCACGTTATGCATATATGGGTCTATGCTTACAGATCAGCAAGGAAAGGTCATTAGGAAGAATACGCGCGTGATAGAAGTAGATTTCAAAGACGTATAAAAAAAGTTGGTCTCGCTATTTCTAAAATCTTAACATCTGATCATCGTAAAAAAATTTTCCAACACAGATTTCTGTAAAATTGTAAAATATTTTCAAATTCAAAAATATTTCAAACATATAAATAAATTTGTTTTATTTTTATTTTCAAATAAGTACCAAAAGCAATTAACTTCTTTTGATTTTTATTATTTTTTATTTTTTCATTTCTTACAGCATAGAATGGAACGTAATAATAACAAAACAAAGCAAAATCGAAGATTTCAGGTTATTTTCTCAATCTTCTTATAGAACAGAAAAAAGAAATCCTACATAACAGATGCATCTATAATTATATAATTTTTTTCTTTCTTTTGTTTTTGTTTTTATTTTTACTTTTTTACTACATTCATAAATTTTAACATTGTATAAAAGAGTCGAACTAGTATTAACAATTTATTTTACACCAGGTAAACAGAAATTAGAAGATTGGAAAATATTTTTTAAGTTCATATGTACTTAGAACAAAATATAGAGAAACAACTCATATCCTTTAGGTAACATATTTTTCTTATTTTTATTTTTTTTATTTTGCAGCTTTAAAACTATAATAACAACTTACAACAATTATTGATCTTCTTTAATAAACAAAAATACACTTTGTACCTACTTCTTGTTTACGTTTTGTTTTATTTTTATTATTTACATATTGGTATTCAAAAGTACCTATGAATATTTAATAAAAACAAGTTTTTTTCGTTTCTTTTATATCTCCTTTTACGTATGTAGGTATATTTTATTAAGCATGCGATTTTGCGCAATTTAAAAAAATAAACTTGATTTGACCTGAAAAAAATCATCTTTCTATTTGTATGATATCCTATTACAAAGTATCAAACTATCAACTTATAAGTTAACAACCCACGCTTATAACCTAAACTTGTCCAGTTCTTTAACCTTGACTAACAACTTCTACAGTACTAACAACCTTCATTTCCTACTATGCAACCACTTGCAACTTATAAGCTAACAACCCATGCTTATAACCTAAATCAAAACAAACAAAACAAGTTTTTGACCTACTAACCAAGAATAACCTATAATTAAACCCATCAATCAAAATATAGGTCAGTGGGCGTGGTCTTCGGTGCGATATGGCATGATTTTTTCCCATCCCCAAGTGCAGGATTACCTACTATTATGAACAGTTAAAAGATCATTTCAAATTTTTAAAATTATTTAAAAATTCTATACAAGTAGGAACGAGAATGGAGAATGAATACCATTGAGATATATATCCTTATACATCAGATACTATTGAAAGTCTTCTAGATACTTGCCCATGTCATACAGCAGAACAATGTATGTTACACAGTTATAATTATATAAAATAATAGAAAATAAGTTATAATAAAAGTATACATACTTGTAAACTTTATACAAATAAAGAATATAAATTTTAATACATTGAACATTTATTGTTTGCTTTTTTTTTGTTTTATTTTATTTATAAACCAGTGAAAAATAGATATATTTCAATTAGTTGTTTTGAAGATGAGTAAGGATGAAATTGTAGATTTATTCGACTGGCTTGATGTTTCAGATTCTTCTGAAGATAGCTACAAGAAGGATATTTCAGATTCATCTGAAGAGAGCGATGAGAAAGAGAAATTTGATGATGAACAAAAATAAAAAAGATAGTTACATTTATGGTAAAGCGTCAAATAAATATATTATGGGGCCTAGGTGGCCTAGTGGGTAAGAGCGTATAAAATACGCTGTAAACACCGAGGGAGTGTGGGTTCAAATCTCAAACACGTCGTCAGAGTTATTCCCCCTTACGACATTTACAGCCATGCCTGTAATTTTCTGTTCACATTTAGAGAGAAATGATTCAGAATATTCAGAAATGGTAGCTCTGAATCGCTATAGATTTAATCAAAAAATTCAAAATACTGATGACATTATTTCTAATATTCTAGATAGTGATCATTGGAAATTCATTTTCAATCAAAGGTTTTCTAACTACTTATATAATAATTTAATACATTTTATTTTATTTAAAAATGAGTAAAAGAGAGGTTGTGAAAGAGCTGCATAAGCCTGCACGGAGAAATTTTAAACGACGTAGAGATATAATTAAAGGATTTGATGATCTTTGGCAGGCTGATTTGGTAGAAATGGGTTCATATCCTATTGAGAACAAAGACTTTAAATTTTAATTAAATGTAATTGATACATTTTCTAAGTATGCATGGACAATCCCTATAAAAACAAAAACTTTAGAGAATGTTACAGAAGTAATGCAAAATATTTTTGAAAGTTCTAAAAGACATGCCTAAAATTTACAAACCGGCGATGGAAAAGAATTCTTTAATAAAATATTCAAAAATTTACCGGACAAATATCATAAATCATTATTCAATATTTAGCTCGTTAAAAGTTTCCATAGTAGAACATTGCAATCGTACTCTAAAAGAAAAACGTGCAACAAATGTAGTTTCAATAGGAATTACAAATGGGTTAATATTATTTCAATCAAATATAATGTAATCGGATTTATAATCTCCTGTTTCCACCACCCCATTACTTAAAATTCTATCTGCTAATATTTTTCGATATTCTAAGCAATTAAGAGACTTTTTTTGAAAATTGCTATCTTATTCACATCTTATATGGATTTTTTTATTTTTGTTACCATATTCTAATTGAAAATGTCTGTAAAATATATGATAGGTAACTACTTATAATTTTTTTTTTCTTTATTTTTAATTTCAAAAAGAGCTAAAATGCTCGTACAGAGTGTAATATAATATAATAATTTTTCAATAATATTAACAACAATATTTATATCAATTGCAATTTTTGAAATTAACATAATAATCTTTATAACCAGTGTAATATGTATATTAATATAGTAATTTCCAGCAATTTTTTGATAACATTTGTATTTATCGTATATTCAATTCAGTATTAAAAAATTCAAATTAGTTTTCATATATTTAGTAAATTTAGCTTCATATTTTAGACAAAAAAAAATTAATTTGTTTTGTCTTTAAATGTGTGTAAATATTAAATTTCTTTTAAATGGCTTGGTAATTCATTACAGTATTATATGCTAAATTATAGATAGTACCTAATCTGTTAAATCTTTTTCTTGAAGAAGTTATTCTAATGTTTGTTGTATTTCTAGTATGGCATTAGTGATATTCGTTGTTTTGTAGTATATTTTGTGTTGTGTTAATACTTTCTGTAATCATCATGTGTGCTTGTGTAACTAGTTTGTATTTAATTAGTAGATCAATTGGCAAAAATGCATGCGTCTCATGAATTAATTTAGTTGAAGTTTTGTGTTTATAAGTGTATACATTTTTTATGGCTTTGTAATTGATTTAGGTCTTTATTAAATGTATTATCCTAAATATGTATTGCATATGTAACAGTAGTACTGTGAAACATACTGTAATATAAAGATCTTTTAGTTTTAAAGGCACCCAGTTATTGACAAATTTGAATATGCCAACCAGTTTCCTTCCTTTACTAATTTGTAGATCAATTTGCGAGTTCCAACTTAGTTTATTATCTACAACAACACCCAGATATTTATATTCCTCCACTTGACCAATATTATGATAATTATATTTTATATTTAAGATGTCAGTACCACCACCTTTAAAAGTCATATATTTTGTTTTGTTTGCATTTATTGTCAGTTTGAGTTTGTTCATCCAACAATTTATTAGTACTAAGTCTGCATCTATGGTCTTTTGAGGGTTATCCAATTTGTCTTCTTTATAGACAATAACTAAGTCATTAGCATACATGAATGGTTTGCCTCGTATATTATCATTTAGCAGGCTTCTGATATAGCAAACAGAGTTGGGTCTAGTGAGCTACCCTGGATGACACCATAATTCACATAATGTTGTGAGCTTCTCATTCCAACCACATTCAGTAAATTGAATTCTATTATTCAAATAATTTTCAAACCATTTAAGTTTATTGCCCATGATCCTCATCTTATAAAGTACTTTTAGTAATATGCTTCTATCTACAGAATCAAAGGCTTCCTTAAGGTTGAAAAAGATAGCTGATGTCTTTTTATTTTTATCTAGTCCAGACTGAATCTGTGAAACGACATCAAATAATGCTGCTTCGCTGTAAAATTTTTTCTTGAAGCCGTATTATTTATTTTCAGTTAGTGTTTCGGTATTTAAGAATTCTATCATCTGGATATTAACAAATGTATCTATAATTTTGCTAATTGTCAAGGATATGAAAATCGATATAAAATTATTTATATCTTGCATATTACCATTTTTGTAAATTGGTAAATTATTATTTATTTTAACTATTTCAGGCATTTTACTTTGAGTTAATGATGCATTTATGAACTTGATTGTGTTATCGGCCAATTCCAATTTGCATTTTTTTATGAATATGGTTGAAATTGGAGCTGGATCTTTAGAATTAGTGTTATTCAAATTACCAATTAGTTTTATTGTTTCGTTTTTACCTTATTAGTTCTACTTTTGGTGAGATATATTATATCATTAAAATTTTTAGCCATTTCTTCACCTATAAGTATTTCCAATTCTTCCTGACATCTCTAGAAGCCTAATTAAATTTTTTTATATCGTAGTTTTCTCTACATTTTGTTTTTCATTTCTGTTAATTTATTACACTGTTTTTATTTTGCATATATTTTCTAAAACAAATAATCTTTTCTTTTTATTAATTTTATACAATTTTCATATATCCAAGGTGCTACATACTTGTTTAAACTATTTTTCAATTTGACAACAACGGTAGCACTTTCAAGACTGTTTTTAATTTTACTTATGATTTCATTTGCAATATCATTTACAATAAAACCATTCAATTTCTCTTTTACTTTGTCGTAATCTAATTTTTTGATCAGTTGTTTATTATTATTATCATTCATTGAGATTTCTTTAAATTTTCTATTTGTGAGTTTTGAATTTTTAATTTCTACTATTAATCCCAGATGATCAGATATATCATGGTCAAAAGGAGATTGACGATTTGAGCTGTAGGGTTATTATACATAACATGATCAAGACATGTAATAGATATAGGTCTAGTACATTGATTATGACAAAAAAAGTAAGCATTTGACTCAACAATATTTTTGAATCTTTTATTATTGTTATCATTAGCATTTGACAAATCAAAATTAAAATTTCCAATTATTAATGTGTTTTTTTATTTTTAGATTTTGAAGTTGATCTTCAAAATTTTTTAAAAATTTGTCTACCAATACCGAACGCTTTTCTGGAGGTCTATAAATTGACGATATATAATATAATAAAGAATAAAACACGACTATCTTCTTCGATTGCCAGAACTTTATTATCTCTAAACATTAGAAAAAACACATGATTAACAATTATTTTCTTAAAACTAAAAACCGTATTTTTTTAATACATTTATGCATATTAGGAATAGGCGTTATGATCATACTACATATCTTAGGAACCAATACGATTTATGCATGTAATTTTATTTGATCAGACGATTTAATTATTTATATGTCTTGCATTTAGAATAAAATTATTTAACACTAGTATTTCCCCGCTGCTCGAAATTCGAGCAAATCTAGATTAAAATACAGCTACATAGTGTACATCTTGTTCGTTTTCGAAAGCCGAAAGCTTTTGCGTGAGTTCGTGATATGTAAGCGAGGATTCGTTCTGTTTCATGGATAGATTGGGTGTTTCTGACTACCACTTTAGCAAACCACAAATTATTATTACCAAAAAGTTAAACTAAATAAGTACCTACTTTAAAGAAAATTATAAAAAAAAAGTAAAGTAATGTAAAAAACTTTTAAATTATTAAAAACAAATCCTTAAAATTTGACTACATATTATGCAAGGTATATTATATTAATAAGAGAGTCACAAATAAAAAAATTTTTAATTACAATTACTTTTTTTAACCCTTATGTCAAACCCTTGTTGAACCGCCTTTAATCAAACCCTTGGTACATTTGTACCAATAACGTTTTTCATACATTTTGTATAAGAAATAATATGTAAAAAATAAAATGTTTTCGTTTTTTTATAACCTTAATCATAAATTAACTTTAACAAAATATTTCATAATTTAATTTAAATAAGAAAAAAAATAAAAAGAATACAAAATAAAAGAAAAAATAAATAAAAAAATTTTTAATTCTGAGAAGTAGCAACGTAGTTGACATCATTTAAGTCCCTCAAATCCTAATTGTCTCCACCAAACTATATATATTTTTAGTATGTCTTTGATTCATAACACTTTAATAGAAGATGTCACGAAGGTACAGATTTGCACTTCAAAAAGTGTGGGAGATATAGCTGTTTAAACTTAAAATTGTTACATTTGTACCAAGGGTTGACATAAGGGTTAATTACATATTATTTTAGAATTTTCATGTAGACAACTTACGGCCCACGCTTTTATATGCACAGTAAGATGGCGCAATAAAAAGCTAGAGAGTTCCAGTACGGAAAACTTAAATATTATTTATTGCATTAAAAAAAACGTATTAAATTTTTTTGGGTTAATAAATTCATATTTAGATATACATTATTAATTCTTATAAATAAATTTATTATAAAATAAACTCAAAAATTTATACGGGCATTTACATATTAGTTCTTAACTGAAACTCATAAAGTTTGCGTTTAATATATGACCTATTATTTCCAAAATATTTCAATTCTAAAACTCTCAAATATGCACCCCATACATAGCAAAAATTTATCTAATATTCAGTAAATACAGTAATACATACATATATGTACTTATTCTTTAACATTTTTAAAATTCACACTCGATCCAGTCAAAAAGAAATCGATTTTACGATACTTACTAAAATGTAATAGTAACCTTTTTCAATATATTTGATATTTTAAATTCCAAATCTTCCAAATGAGAGAAGCTGTTGAGCAATTTAAAAAAAGTTCACCACTGGACTGGCACTGACCACAATACTATATACAACATTCATAAGCAAAATCCTATAAACCAAAAAAAATAATATTTTACTTTTAATTTAAGGAACAAACATTTTTTACTGTTTCTTAAATTTTCATATTGTTATTCTTAATATTGCTATGTCTCACGTCATGTCTGTTATCTGGTTGTACTCTGTAAGTCAGTAATGGTTAGTACTGTGCCACTCTTTCAATGACAAAATAATATAGATAATATGAACAATAAATAATACGTACCACAAATCATACTCATGGGCCTTTACCATAAATGCATAACTGCATACCATACTACCATGCATTGAAATTTGAATTTTCTAAAAGAGAAAATTACATATTTTAATTTTTTTAAATATATGTCCTACATATATTAATACATTTCATTCTCTTAAATTTTTCTTAAAATCTTAACATAAAATATTAATTAGTACTAAAATTGTAAGTTCTAAATCCTACTCTCATATTATTGATATTATTTTTATTTCTGTACGTTAAAATTTTTATTGTTGTTTTTACAAAATACATATGTAAATGTACGTATAAGTATTATCTTACTACACTAACACAATTATTTTTTTTTAACTTAAAAATTTCTATTTATTAATTCGAACGTAAATATAATATGCATGCATATATAAAAATTCACATTTTTGTTGGTTTAATTTAAGGATAAAATTTAAGTATAAAGCTGAAAGCAATACTTACATAATATGTATGTATTGTATATTATGAGATGACGTTATGTAATCATGTTGTAACCATTTATGGTTACATACATTCGATGACACGAGGTAGTGAAGAGGTATAAAAAAAGTTTTTTTTAATTTTTATTATACATGCATACCTAGAGTCATATATATAATGTCAATCAAAATAGAATCCATTTTTTTGAAGAATTTTATTTTCTGATTTTGGTTTTTTTTATAAAAATTATATTGTCAAATTTATGAAAGGGTACTCAAGGGCCCCTTAGTAAACGTTTTATGTTTAATTAAAATCACATCCATACTTATATTCATTTGGTGGTTAAAAAAAAAGACATTGTTTATTTCTATAGGTTTATTTCTATATACCTACAAAAAATTATATTCATAAATCGTAATTTTGATTTAAAACACTCCCCAAAAATGTTATGCCACGAAATTTACAAAATATAAAACATACCAAGTTATACATACATATGTATGTAGTATTATATAAAAAGCTTCTGAAACTTTTCATTTACGTAATTATCAAAAACAAAACATAAAATTCCAATAAAAAAACAAAAATTGGAATTCATTGCAAATTGAATCTAGGCACCTAATACTACTTATGTATCTGACAATTAAACTAAATTTAACTATTATAATTTTATTTATTTATTATATAATTAAATATAGATATACCTAATTATCTATTATAATTTTATTTTAACTATTATTAATTTAGAGAATTATAATAAATATTTTTTTATCTGTGTACTAAAAAAAAAACTGCTAAACAAAATTTTTAAAAATGAAAATATATTAATAAAATCCACCAATCCAATTTAAAAATGTTTACATCCTCAAATCATATTCATATTCTATACTAATTCAGTGTAAATATACAATACTAAATCATATATAAAAGCCGATAGCCCTGGCAGCTAGAGCTTGAAAAATAATAATGCTAATTGTAATTTTAATTACGTTTAATAAAATATAATAATAATAATAATAAATCATATATATGCGAGAGGCAAACACAAATGCATATTTACATTCTGAAGTATAAATAAGTACCTCAAAAACTACTACTATGATTTACGAACTAACGGGTTTTCCAAGTGACATTTCGGACATTTGTAGTATATGATTTTCTGTAATTTTTTTTTTAATTGTATTCAGTAATGTTTACAATTTCATCATGGAGAAATATTCGCAAGAACAACGTTTACAAATTATTCAATTTTATTATAAAACGATAACGATATTTTTAAAAAACTTTCATTTTACAAAAAACTTTTCACTTTCATCTGAGTTGTGCGGTAAATTAACAAAACTGTCGATTCTGGTGCGAAGAAAATCCACGAATTATTCATGAACAACCATTACATTCACCTAAATTGACAGTTTGGTGTGGTTTTTGGTCTGGTGGAATCATCGGTCCGTACTTCTTTCGAAATGAAGATGGTAACACCGTTACTGTCAATGGAGAGCGGTATAGATCGATGATAACCAACTTTTTATGGCTGAAATTGGAAGAAGTTGATCTTGATAACATCTGGTTCCAACAAGACGGGGCTACGTACCACACAGCACGCGCAACAACCGAATTCGATTATTTCAAGAAATTGTGACATTGAATGCCCTCCAAGAAGTTGTGATTTAACACCATTAGACTATTTCTTGTGGGGTTATTTGAAATCATTGGTCTTTAGCAATAAACCAGACTCTCTTCAAGCTTTAGAAGTCGATATTGAACGTGCTATTCATGACATACGACTTGATTTAGTGGAAAAAGAGCTCGAAAATTAGATTCGTCGAATTCGTTTCTGCAAAAGAAGTCGTGGAGGCCATTTGAATGATGTTTTATTCAGAACTTAATTGTATCGATTGTACTTCACATTAAATAAAAAAACATTTGAATTTCCTTAACATTTGAATGATGTTTTATTCAGAACTTAATTGTATCTATTGTACTTCACCTTAAATAAAAAACATTTGAATTTCCTTAACAATTAGTGTGCTTTTTTTAAAGAAATCATAACACTCAAATTGGAAAACCCTTTAATAAAAAGCAAGTATTAAAAAGAAAGAAAGAATTAATATGTAAATACATAGAAAGTCGTGTAAAAAAATGCATATGTGGCAAGAAATTTTGATAAGCTGTATTTCCTAAACTACCACCGAGATTAAAAAGATAAAAACATATTTTATTTTTCCTCTCCGCATTCTTTCTAATGATGCATAAACCATGTAAATCGGTCCAGTAGCTTTCTCTGAAAAGGGGCCCAAAAAACAATGCTGGCGTATTTATATAATGATAATGATGATGATGATTATGTGGTGCTTGCATTTGTAACATTATATAACATTACATGATGTTTATGCGCACGATTGTGTGACACTTCTCATCTCTAAAATTTTGCTGTCTCCGCAAAAGGATAATATAGTTTTTATTGAAATTTTACATTATACATATTACAAATTTTAGTATTCAAAGTATGTACTAAAACTAATTAAATTCGAGTAATTGAATATTAGGAAAATTATTTAAAATTATTATTAAATCAAACTAATATTGAATATAGCAAAATTCCTTAAATTTAGCATTTTCATTTTAAATAATTACTACGGTATAATATGTACAATACAATTCATAATTTTTATGTGTGCAAATATTAAATTATTATAACAAAAGGATAATAGTTACAAAAGGATAATAGTACAATATAATCGTGAGATTTATCCAAATGTTTTTTTCAAATTCATTCAATTTATTATAGGATTAGATATTTATTTAAAATTATTTTTCAAATTCATTGTGTAAAAGAAATCCACATTATAGTTCGTTTATTATAATTTTCAAATTGAACTTATTTTCAAATACACTAAATTTTCAAATATTACTTAATTATTTGCTCATTTATTTAACGTAAAAATAAAAATTTTTATAAATTATAGTTAAAGTGTTACTTAGCGATATTAAAGAAGAGTATACCTAGGACTCCTATTTGTCGTTGTGATCACTTAAACCAATAATTGTAATTAGCGTGTAATTAGCGCTAAAAGAGTCTTGTTTTTGTTTGATAGAGTTTAGGTAGGTAATTCTAATAGGTAGTTATTATATTAAGAAAACAAATGTTTGTTTTGACAGATGTAAGAGCAGGAGTATCCTCCTGCGAGATACATTTAGACATGGTATTTATATTTCCGTGTTAACTGATTTGTGTAATAGTGTAATTTCCTTTCATTATTATTACGTGGTTTTCGTCTGTTTTTAATTTTTTATATTTATATTTTTCTATGTTTTTAAATTTCCTTATTCATTACTTAGTTCATGTGTAATTCGTAATTTTTATCCCTGTTCCGATTTAACTTTTCTATTCTATTAATTTTCTGTTGTCTGCGTGTAGCCTTTCGATATCAAAATTGCCGGTTTTGTTATAATCTGTTGTTGTGTGCATTTTATATGACTTTTTTTTAAAAATAATGTAACTGCATTTTGCTATATGCATCTCTCGTTATCATAAATTAGTTTCTTCATTTTCAGAAGGAATCTTATTCTCTCTTTGGCTGCGTTTAATATTGACACCCACGTTTTGTCGTTTAGTCGATGAAAAGTGGCATACTTTGTGAATTTGTCTATTGTGGTTAGATACATAACATTTCTTTGCGGAAACCATATTTCCATGTGAACAATATCATTAAATTGTGACGGGCAAACTTGGCTAAGAGACAAGTTTCGCAATTATTGATAATTTTTGTAATTAGATGTACCTTATTGGAGAAAAATACTTTATTTTTAATTCGGCAAATATTTCATTTATGCCTCGATGATTTTTTTGTTCGTGTTCTTTTTTAATTATTGTTATAATTTCATTTTTGTCTACAACGTCCCTTAATTTAATATTTGATTATAAAAGCTTAAAGTTTTTATTATTTGAAAAGTGGTTTATGTAAACGTTCTGGCCTTAACGAATAGGCCATTTTCTTTGTAGTAAATGCACATCAATCCTTTGTTTAACAGGATTCTTTTTAATATTACTAAGAAATTAGTGTTTTTTGTTACTGTAATATAATTTTAGCATTTTATTTAATGCTTTTTTCTTTTTAGAAAAAAATAATTTTTAAGTCAAAAAATAACAAAATTAAGATTTTTTCAACCAAAAAAAAAATTAAAGCAAAAACGAAAATTTTCAATTTCAAAAAAATAGATTAAATTATACCAAATTATGTTTTTCATATTATTATAGTGTCGTATTCATTGCAATTCCTTTAACATATCCTAAACGCGAGGAATTCTCTTTTTCTTATATTATTTTTTGTAAATTTTGTTCCTATTTATATATTTTTCTCCTTATTTTCTTTCGTCGACTTCCCATTTCTATATGAGTTAAACTGATCCCAGTTCTAAGGTTTTCTATTGCAAAAACTTCTATAAGTTTGTACAAACCTTTATCAACTAGCCTTTTTAACCGTGCGTGCCATGATTCGACACTATTCTGTGTTCTTCGAAAATGTTCATCTAATAATTCTGAACATGACAAGAACGATGGTAAATAGGTGGCTTTGGCTTTCTTTCATCTTGAACCTATATAATTTTTTTTAAACCATTTTCCTATCTTTAAGCTATTTTGGCCAAATTCCTTGTGAAGTTCCTTATAGTAGGTTGTAATTTCATGAGGAGGAACGAAAGAGAGACTTTTTAGCATTCTTATTTTTAGACTGAAAGACTCATTTTTGCCGTATCTAGCCACCAATTTTTCTTTTTTATCCTTCTATACATTATTTGGCCGAAATGAAACTGACAACCCTTGTTTTTTGCTTTCGGGAACCTCAAATGTGCTGCTTTTAAACTTGCTTTTTCAAAATCAGATAATATAATGTATTTCGGTTCAAAATTTATTTCATTTGAAGCGACAATATCAAACAATTCACCAAAAAATAGTTTATACAATTTTGATGATTTGCTAGTCATCAAACAGAAAACACCAGGAAAAACTTCGTTGTTTATATAAATATGAATAGAAAATAACTGTTTCATAACAGAAGGTACCACATAAAATGTGCCATGCATTAGCTACTTTTTTGATTTAGCCATTTTTTTCAGTACTGGAATTGTTCCAAGTATGATTATTTTATATTTTCATATTATTATAGTGTCGTATTCATAGCTGTTTTTCAGACAAAACAAACAGGTGACCTTCTATTATCTTAAAATTTAAAACAAAAAATATATTATAATATTTAAGTTTAAGGCCCGTTTTTTTCGATCGTAATTTTTAAATTTTAACTAATCGAAAGCAAAAAATGTTTTGGAGAATTAAGTTTCTTATACTTTTTGAAGGGCGTTAGTCGTTACTGGCTTATGTCAAAAAATTAAATTGAATATTATATTTGTAAAAATAGTTTTAAAAACTCTAATGTACATACTTCAGCCTTTCTGATATTTTAATTTCTTCCAATATTGTAGGCTCCTTTTCAGAAATAGCTCTTAATCTTCTTATTTTATTTGTTTGAGCTTGATCTTCAGACAAATATACACGGCAGTTGGTTGTACATTGTACCTGAAAGATGTTAATTTGTTATTCAGATTTAATATGTACAAACATATTTGACTTTTAAGATGTGCCTTGCTCTTGTATACTTCTGTCTTGTATGATAAAGGCGAGTGTGTGTGTTCCGTTGGATTCTCTTTGATTTTATGAGATCCATAGTCACCACTCTTCCCTTGCACATGTGTGATTTATTTTGCTCGCAGATCCAGTATGTACTTGATTTTACATTTTTTTTCCGATAGTAAACAAAACCATTTATTGAAAGTTTAATATTATTTTTATTGGAATAATTTCAATTATGTCCATTCTACCAAAACACTTGATTTTTTTATTAAACTATAACTTATTACAATATAATTTGTTAATTATATTATTTATCACAATTATGAATTAATAATATCAATAAAAAGCTGCAAACTAATTTAAATATACCGTACTTACTACAGCTGATTTTTAAATTATCACAAAATAATTTACTGATTATATGACATATTATAATATTAAAGAAAGTTGTAAATTAATTAATGAATTTTTAAAATTCTTATGAAACTCAATGGTGGCAAAAATCGCACCAGCCATTGACCTACATTTTTGATTGATGGATTTAAGGTAGGTCATTCTTGGTTAGTATGTCAAAAACTTGTTTTGATTGTATAAGCATGGGTTATTAATTTATAAGTTCTAGTAGAAAGTGAATATTGGTACTGTTGAAGATGTCAGGCAAGGTTAATGAACTGAACAATGGATTTTATGTAAATTATTCTTGTTCATAAGCATGGGTTGTTAACTTATAAGTTCTAGTAGGAAGTAAAGGTTGTTTGTACTGTGGAAATTGTCAGGCAAGTATCAGAAAAACATTTATTGATACTTTTGTATATCAAGATATAAAATAATAAAAATAAAAACGAAAACGTAAACAAGAAAACGTGTAATCCATAATTTTAGTTCTTAAAAGTTGAATTTATGAAAGAATTTATGTAAATAAAATAATATGTAAAAAAAAAGATTTTTTAAAATATGCTTTTAGCAAAACCGAATTCGCCCCCTAAACAGTAGAAAATAAAATTGATTGCAAAACTTTAGCTTTTTGGACTGTTATAATATAAAAGTGAATTGCTAGTGCAAGCATTTTGGACTGTTATAATATAAAAGTAAATTGCTGGAATAAGGTTAAATAGAAATCTGGGAAATTTGAGGTTCGTGTTTCTTTTTTATTCCAGCAATTCATTTTAATTTAAATCCTAATACAAAACACATGTGCACATCAAGATTGATTCAACTAAATTATTGTAGGAGGAAAGATTAAATAATATGTGTATATTATACATAAAATTTTATTAAAAAAATGTTGATGAATACAGTTAACAAAAAAAAAAAAAAATGTACGTACACGAATTGGATTCGAACCAAATTATTTTTACTTTCAAAACCTGTACACTCTCCTCTGCACTATACAACACTTAAATATTTAATGAACATATTACGAACATAAAATCTTAAATTTTAACCATGCATATTCAATATGCATTAAAGAATGTTGATAGCAAATATTTTGATTTAAAAACAAATGTTGTAAACAAAATAACTTAGCAACATACATAAAAATATTGTATGTATGGATGTGTTTTGCTAATTATGCTAATACAAAACACCAGGAAACATCAAAAATATAATGTGTATGTTTGTATGCATGAATAAGAGATAAAGATGTAAGTTTTAAATTCATATATATAAAATATATACATATTTTATTCAAAAAATGTTGATGTATAGATAGTTAAAAAAACAAAAAGTTGCATGTGAACTGGATTCGAACAACATGACCCTCACTTTTGAAACCTTTACACTTTCCTCTACACCATACTACACTTATAAATGTTGCTAACAGATTTCGAAGATAATAAAAAGCGTGACAGAATGACAAATAAATAAATAAATAAACCGACACCGACGACAATTTTAACTAATCGAAAGCAAAAAATGTTTTGGAGAATTAAGTTTCTTATACTTTTTGAAGGGCGTTAGTCGTTACTGGCTTATGTCAAAAAATTAAATTGAATATTATATTTGTAAAAATAGTTTTAAAAACTCTAATGTACATACTTCAGCCTTTCTGATATTTTAATTTCTTCCAATATTGTAGGCTCCTTTTCAGAAATAGCTCTTAATCTTCTTATTTTATTTGTTTGAGCTTGATCTTCAGACAAATATACACGGCAGTTGGTTGTACATTGTACCTGAAAGATGTTAATTTGTTATTCAGATTTAATATGTACAAACATATTTGACTTTTAAGATGTGCCTTGCTCTTGTATACTTCTGTCTTGTATGATAAAGGCGAGTGTGTGTGTTCTGTTGGATTCTCTTTGATTTTATGAGATCCATAGTCACCACTCTTCCCTTGCACATGTGTGATTTATTTTGCTCGCAGATCCAGTATGTACTTGATTTTACATTTTTTTTCCGATAGTAAACAAAACCATTTATTGAAAGTTTAATATTATTTTTATTGGAATAATTTCAATTATGTCCATTCTACCAAAACACTTGATTTTTTTATTAAACTATAACTTATTACAATATAATTTGTTAATTATATTATTTATCACAATTATGAATTAATAATATCAATAAAAAGCTGCAAACTAATTTAAATATACCGTACTTACTACAGCTGATTTTTAAATTATCACAAAATAATTTACTGATTATATGACATATTATAATATTAAAGAAAGTTGTAAATTAATTAATGAATTTTTAAAATTCTTATGAAACTCAATGGTGGAAAAAATCGCACCAGCCATTGACCTACATTTTTGATTGATGGATTTAAGGTAGGTTATTCTTGGTTAATATGTCAAAAACTTGTTTTGATTGTATAAGCATGGGTTATTAATTTATAAGTTCTAGTAGAAAGTGAATATTGGTACTGTGGAAGTTGTCAGGCAAGGTTAATGAACTGAACAATGGATTTTATGTAAATTATTCTTGTTCATAAGCATGGGTTGTTAACTTATAAGTTCTAGTAGGAAGTAAAGGTTGTTTGTACTGTGGAAATTGTCAGGCAAGTATCAGAAAAACATTTATTGATACTTTTGTATATCAAGATATAAAATAATAAAAATAAAAACGAAAACGTAAACAAGAAAACGTGTAATCCATAATTTTAGTTCTTAAAAGTTGAATTTATGAAAGAATTTATGTAAATAAAATAATATGTAAAAAAAAGATTTTTTAAAATATGCTTTTAGCAAAACCGAATTCGCCCCCTAAACAGTAGAAAATAAAATTGATTGCAAAACTTTAGCTTTTTGGACTGTTATAATATAAAAGTGAATTGCTAGTGCAAGCATTTTGGACTGTTATAATATAAAAGTAAATTGCTGGAATAAGGTTAAATAGAAATCTGGGAAATTTGAGGTTCGTGTTTCTTTTTTATTCCAGCAATTCCTTTTAATTTAAATCCTAATACAAAACACATGTGCACATCAAGATTGATTGAACTAAATTATTGTAGGAGGAAAGATCAAATAATATGTGAATATTATACATAAAATTTTATAAAAAAAATGTTGATGAATACAGTTAACAAAAAAACAAAAATGTACGTACACGAATTGGATTCGAACCAAATTATTCTTACTTTCAAAATCTGTACACTCTCCTCTGCACTATACAACACTTAAATATTTAATGAACATATTACCAGAGACTACATAGAGATGTACAAATTCATACAAAAATTTGTACTAATTTTTTTTCAAACGGGCCAGCTAAAACTGGCTAGTTTTAAAAATCTTAAAGCACAGAAATATTTAGTTTGTGTCATAGCTAAAAGAATTTAGCGAAAACCAGAATCTTCTGTAAAATCTGGTGTAAAATGATCATTCATATATTTTATGCATTTACAAAATTTTTTTATCCTTGTGATTATTAAACTTTTTAAAGCAAAGCGATGACAAAATAACTTTTAAAATAGAAAAATAAGGCAAAAATGGAAAAATATATTTGAGAAAATATATATTTAATATGTCGAGTAGAAACGTAAATTTTCAATATGATAAAGAAGACATTCTATATATCACTTTACAAAAAATATGGAACATTTAGCTAAATATTTCATATAGAAAAAAATTAAATAAAAATAGATTATTTTATAATGTTGACTTTTCTAAAAACAACAAGAAAAAACATTTCAAGGTTATCATTCATATGCATTCAGTATTTCACTACTACAAGCAAAATTTTTTGAATGTATGAAATAGTATATCGTATATTATATGGTATCAGATGGTATGAATGTTATCTATTTTATGAAAATCATCTGATTTAACTGCATTATTTATTTAACTAGATTTAACTGATTTAATATACAGTATCCAGCAAAAGTAATGGTAATTTAAAAAAATATATATAGAAAAGCAATAAAATAATATAGGCGTTCCAAGTTTTTCTAATAATATTTTTAACTTTATAACTTCAGGGAAAAACAAACAAACAAAGTAACAAAATTTTTTGTATTATGATTTTATTTTATTTTTTGATCTCATGACTCATATTGTTATATTGTTATATAACGGTATAGCTACATATATATGTGGGTATTTTTTGAAGATAATATAATATACCTATCAAATAAAAATAACTGAAATAAAAAATAATGCTTTAAAATTCTTCTAAACATTTTTTTAATTAAAAATTATTCCAATTAGAAAAGTGGCATGACATTTGCTGGATACTGTACATATTCATAAAAATTATCAAATCATATCAAATTGGAACATAATTACATTTACACAAAACAAAATATAAATATAAATCTATAATATAATACATAAGATGTTGGCGAGACCTTGCTAACATGTAAAAAAATATATTTTATATCTATAATAAAACACTCACACTGAATGTAAACTAAACTGGCAATGATAATATTTCTGTATATTTATTTAATAAGTTAAAATTTTATTACCAGAGACACAAATCTCTGACTCATAGTATTATCAAGAGACACAAACCGTTCATTAAAAATATAAATAAATTTAGTAAATATTATTACGAGTGACCAAATTTTCCACGTTTCCACTAGAAGTATTACCAGAGACACAAACCGTTCATTAAAAGTGAGTACAGTCAAAAAAGGAAAAGTACACACTTAAAAAACACATTTTCAATAAAAATAAATTCAGCAAATTTTTTAATTTTTAAATTTGACCGCCACGTCCATTATGAACTGGTCGCAGCGGTAAATTAAAAATAAATTATTAATCTTCTGTTGGCGTTTTCAATCTTTGTTTTGAAAAAAAAAAAATAAAAATAGGTACTCTTAATAAAATTAAAACGCCTGAAAGTGAAAAAGTGCGAGTGAGCAAAGTTTATAGTAAACCTGATATTTATAAGAAAAAAATAATAGGCCGATTTTATTCTTGATTTTGTTTTCATTAGTATAAAAGCTGGTAAAAGCTTCGTAACATACTTTAAAATAATTTTGTTTATTTAGGTTAAAATTTAGATTTTTAAGCTAAATTTTCGGTAGAACTGGTATAACATAAAATATTCGAAATTTTTTTATTAATATAAAATTCGGCAGACTTAAATAATTATATTTCATAACAGACGTCAGAAACTTACTAAATATTATAGAAACGGATACATAATTTTCTACTAATTTATTATTAGACCATTAATAAAATTGTTAGCAATGGAAAAAAATAATATTTATTAATCAGATCAGATAATATAATACCAGGAATTAATGATTGAATTTCTGATAATATACACAATATTATACACACAAGATGTTGGCCAGATCTATAATAAATCACTCACACTGAATATAAACTAAACTGGCAATGATGATATTTCTGTATATGTACTTAATAATTTAAAATTTTATTATCAGAGACACAAATCTTCGACTAAAAGTCTTATCAGAGACACAAACTTTTACTTTTTAAAAAGTACTTTCGACACAAAATTTAAAGCAAATTTTTAATTTTAAAATTTGACCACCACATCCATTATGAACTGGTCGCAGCGGTAAATTAAAAATAAATTATTAATCTTCTGCTGGCAGTTTTCAAATGACTCTTTCTTTTGAAAAAAATAAAAATACTCTTAATAAAATTAAAAGACCTGAAAGTGAAAAGAGCAAAGTTTATAGTAAGCCTTATATTTATAAGAAAAAAAATAATTAGCCGATTTTATTCTTGATTTTGTTTTCACTATTATAAAAGCTGGTAAAAGTTTCGCAACAGACTTTAAAGTAGTTTTGTTTATTTAGGTTGGAATTTTGATTTTTTAAGCTGAATTTTTGATACATATAACATAAAATATTCGAATTTTTTTATTAATATAAAATTCGGCAGACTTAAATAATTATATTTCATAACAGAAATCAGAAACTTACTAAATATTATAGAAATTGATATTTTTCTTAAAAAAAAAAGAAAAAATAGGAAATATCATTTTAGAAGCCTTCTCTCACAATTGATTTATAATTTTGTACTAATTTATTATTAGACCATTAAATTAAAAAGCTGTCGAAAACGAACCACACAAAAAAAAAAGGCCCCGAAAATTTATGAAATTACATTATCAGAGACATGAATCTTTTATTAAAAGTACATTTAAATAACATTTAAATAAAATAAATTCAGCAAATTTTGTTCAAGCAAACAAAAATAAACGCAAAAGACTTATAAGTAGTTTTGGTAACTAAAGTAATTTCGCGGCGAAAACAACTTTTTTATCGACATAAAAATTTTTTTTTTAAACTAAAGAAAAATAGAGAGTTTGGTAAAATTTTAACAAATATTAAAATTATTTCGATTATTGGGATTGTTTTAAATGTAACAAAAAAAAAAAAAAAATGTCGTAGCGGTTGGTGTTTGTTTCAAACAATTTTTGAGATATCGGCACGAACTTTTGCCCTGAATGTGTTTTTAGCTTGGACCATTTTTTCTCAATGATTGAAAAACTGTCAAAAATTACCGCCACGAAAAAACGGCGAGAAAAAATTAATAAACTGTACCTAACATTTTTAATTGTATGTGTTTAGATGTGTTTTATGTTTTTTTCTATTACAAGTAAGTAAGTGATTTCTACATTTTTTTAATGGTGATGATGTTAAAATGAAATTTTTAGGTAGTTTATTAAGGGAGTCAGTATGATACCGTAAATGTTTTTGAATCTATAGAAATTGTGCAATTGCACAGGGGATTTTCTAGTATGTATTGATTTTTGAATCATATTGAAATACATATATAAAAAGTGCCGATAGTATTTATGTGTATTTCTATTTATATTTAATTTTGATTCACACACACTTTCACAATTTAATAAGCATGTAGGCAAGCTGGTTCAAGTAATATAAATGCATAATATGGCATAATGCATATATATGTAATATAAAAATTATATTAGATACTGATCAGATCATGTATATCATAATATGTCATCTGATATCATATGATCATATTCATATATGTATGTTACTTGTTATTTCTATCATCCATACCAATCATACGAAAGTTCATTTATGTACATATATGAAAAAAAACAATATCCGAGACCAAAACTTGCTTTAAGGAACTTTAAAAAAAAAAGTTGAAAAATGAGACTAAATTTCAAAATCGATATTGTAGCGACATCTAAACTTTTTTGTTGCCATTTGGACATCTCTATGTAGTCTCTGATATTACGAACATAAAATCTTAAATTTTAACCATGCATATAAAGAACAACATATGCATTAAAGAATGTTGATAGCAAATATTTTGATTTAAAAACAAATGTTGTAAACAAAATAACTTAGCAACATACATAAAAATAATGTATGTATGGATGTGTTTTGCTAATTATGCTAATACAAAACACCAGGAAAGATCAAAAATATAATGTGTATGTTTGTATGCATGAATAAGAGATAAAGATGTAAGTTTTAAATTCATATATACAAAATATATACATATTTTATTCAAAAAATGTTGATGTATATATAGTTAAAAAAACAAAAAGTTGCATGTGAACTGGATTCGAACAACATGACCCCCGCTTTTGAAATCTGTACACTTTCCTCTGCACCATACTACACTTATAAATGTTGCTAACAGATTTCGAAGATAATAAAAAGCGTGACAGAATGACAAATAAATAAATAAATAAACCGACACCGACGAGTATAATATAATATAAAAGCATATAAAGAATACAAGAAATTTATGTAAAAGAATACAAGAAAATATAAATCTGACAATGAAAAACCGTTTTTGTTTTAAGAAAGAGATTGAGAATAATAATAAGATAATGAGAAAAAACATAAGACCTCTGTATATATTAATCAAATACACATGAACTTTCAAAATATTTTGTATTCTTTTAATTTCTGTTTACCTGTTGTAAAATAAATTGTAAAAACTAGTTTGACCTTTTCAAACAATTTAAAACTTATGAATGCAAATGCTAAAAAAAAAATTATTGAATCATCTGTTATGTAAGATTTCTTTTTTCTGTTCTGTAAGAACATTGCGAAAATAATTCGAAATATTTGATTTGTTTGTTTGTGTTATTATTGTTACATTGTATAGGCTAAGAAATGAAAAAAAAAATCAAGAACAAGTTAATTGCTTTAGGTATTTATTAGTAAACATAAAAATTATAAAAATAAAACTCTTTTTTTTAAAAAAAAGAATAATCTAAAATATGAAAGTAAAAATAAAAAAAAAAACAAGTAAATGTAACAGTAAGTCGATGCAACCGACTTATTAATACCCTACACCTGAATAATTCGAATTAACTTAAAAACCCATAAGTTTTTTTGGCAGCTGCTTGAACTTCTTCCCTTTTGTGTCTTATTCAACTCGAATTTCAGGAACGTAAAAGAGGCATCCTCTTGGGATATGCTTGACACTTTTGTAAAAAACTTTAAGTTTCTATCTTTATTAATTTCGAAGATTGTTAGTCCTTGGGAGGTGTGTGTCAGGTACCCGAATTGCCACTCCAATTCATCGAATCCATCTCAGGAACATAAAAAAAACATGCCAGAACACCATTGTACTAAATTTAAAGGTTCTACTTTTGTTGGTTTTAGAGATATGCTCGTTGCTCTTGTGCTCGTCCGGAAGTTTCCAAAATACGAACTCATGGTTCAAATTCTTTCAAATGTCAGTTTGCAATTTTACAGAAAAGGAAACATAACAGAACACCTTTGTACTAAAAATAAAAGCTCTATCTTTGTTGGTTGTGGAGATATACTCGTTTGCTCTGGGGCTCGTTCGGAAGCTTCCAAGATTTGAATCCATGGACCAAATCCTCACAAATTTCAGAAACATAAATCAAACATGAAAGAACACCATTCTGCCTAATTTAAAGGTTATATCTTTGTTGCTTTTGGAGATAATATCATTTGCTCTGAGGCTCGTTCGGAAGCTTCCAAAATCCGAACCCATGGAACATATCCTCTTAAATTTCAGAAACATGAATCAAACGGGAGGAGCATCAATGTAAAAAATTTAAAGGTTCTATCTTTGTTGGTTCCTTGTTGGAAAATTTTCAATTTCAAAAAAATAGATTAAATTATACCAAATTATGTTTTTCATATTATTATAGTGTCGTATTCATTGCAATTCCTTTAACATATCCTAAACGCGAGGAATTCTCTTTTTCTTATATTATTTTTTGTAAATTTTGTTCCTATTTATATATTTTTCTCCTTATTTTCTTTCGTCGACTTCCCATTTCTATATGAGTTAAACTGATCCCAGTTCTAAGGTTTTCTATTGCAAAAACTTCTATAAGTTTGTATAAACCCTTATCAACTAGCCTTTTTAACCGTGCGTGCCATGATTCCACACTATTCTGTGTTTGATTCCACACTACATGATTCCACACTATTCCATGATTCCATTCAAAGTATCGCCAGACTTATCGTGTAATGGTATATCTCTCTGGTGTGTTAAACATTTTGGATGTCCATGATAATAGCATCCGTAAAATTCAAATATTTCTTTAGTCTCTTCGCAAAAACCATCGACTTTAACATTTCCAATTTGTTTTTCTTTTCCATTAAATGCACATTGCAAATCAATTTTTCTCAAATCTTTTTGCCAAATAAGCCATTGCATGGCAATTTTTGACTGATTGTCTACCATCCTATATCCCTTTCTTGATATAATACCTATACAAGATTACAGGCTGAGGCTATTGTTGTTGCTTCTACAAATGGTTCCACATTACAATCTTCTATAAAAAATTTTCTGAAAACCAGACATGCTTTAGTTAGAATTTCAACATCATTTATACAGTATTCTAAAATATCTTTCTCCATATTAAATTCTGAGTGTCTATTTTGTTCATACCACATTAAAAATTCATTACGCTCACCTGCTTTCATTGTATTAGAGTTATAATATTTAATTGCTGGAAGTGGGCCAATGTAATTTTCATTTTCCAATTTATTAAATAGATGCGGAAAATAACCCTTTTTCAAATTGATTGATAAATTAAAAGCTTTTGGTAATTTTGCCAAGGCCATAGGAAAGTAATTCATAGAATCTATAAATTTAATATTATCAATTATCATAACAATAATTTTTGTACCTCGCATAATTAACTTTGGTTCAAGTACAGTTTTATTGAGTATATAATTCAGAATAAACTGATGGTCAAACGCCTGACCATTATGAGCAATTATGACAATCTTTTTGAATTCCTTTCTTAATTTTAAAAAAAATTCCATGAAATCCTCTCTCACATTTTTCGTTTTGAAAATTCTCTCTCTTAATTTACATTTTCCACAGAAGTATAGAGAATCAATGTTAATACATTTAAAGCATCTTAGCTGAGCCACACATAAACTTGGAACATGTTCTTTTATTTTTGTAGAGCTAATTTCTTCTTGTCTTATTTCTAAATCATAAAATACGTAAATGCAGTTTTCAAAATTTACGTTTGTTTTGTCTTGCTGAATGAAACATTTATGGTTTTCAGGAACATGATTATCGCAAATCTTACAAAAATATTCTCCACATATATGAGTCCTAGTGCTTTTATGAACTTTAAAACAAGATTTGCATTTTCTAATTTCTTCACAGATGCTTCTATTTTTTGAACTGTAAGCCTTATGGCTTTCAAAACATGTTTGACCACGAAATGTTCGATTACACTGCATACATAAAATATTTTTAACATTAAGGAAACAAGCTGGTGAGTTTTGACAGCAAGGGCAACTTTTCGAACATCTATGTTCATCTTATCAACTAGCCTTTTTGAACGTGCGTGCCATGATTCCACACTATTTTGTGTTCTTCGAAAATGTTCATCTAATAATTCTGAACATGACGAGAACGATGGTAAATAGGTGGCTTTGGCTTTCTTTCATCTTGAACCTATATAATTTTTTTTAAACCATTTTCCTATCTTTAAGCTATTTTGGCCAAATTCCTTGTGAAGTTTCTTGTAGTAGATTGTAATTTCATGAGAAGGAACGAAAGAGAGACTTTTTAGCATTCTTATTTTTAGACTGAAAGACTCATTTTTGCCGTATCTAGCCACCAATTTTTCTTTTTTATCCTTCTATACATTATTTGGCCGAAATGAAACTGACAACCCTTGTGTTTTGCTTTCGGGAACCTCAAATGTGCTGCTTTTAAACTTGCTTTTTCAAAATCAGATAATATAATATATTTCGGTTCAAAATTTATTTCATTTTAAGCGACAATATCACACAATTCACCAAAAAATAGTTTATACAATTTTGATGATTTGCTAGTCATCAAACAGAAAACACCAGGAAAAACTTCGTTGTTTATATAAATATGAATAGAAAATAACTGTTTCATAACAGAAGGTACCACATAAAATGTCCCATGCATTAGCTACATTTTTGATTTAGCCATTTTTTTCAGTACTGGAATTGTTCCAAGTATGATTATTTTATATTTTCCTAGCTGTTTTTCAGACAAAACCAACAGGTGACCTTCTATTATCCTAAAATTTAAAACAAAAAATATATTATAATATTTAAGTTTAAAGCCCGTTTTTTTTGATCGTATTTTTTAAATTTTAACTAATCGAAAGCAAAAAATGTTTTGGAGAATTAAGTTTCTTATACTTTTTGAAGGGCGTTAGTCGTTACTGGCTTATGTCAAAAAATTAAATTGAATATTATATTTGTAAAAATAGTTTTAAAAACTCTAATGTACATACTTCAGCCTTTCTGATATTTTAATTTCTTCCAATATTGTAGGCTCCTTTTCAGAAATAGCTCTTAATCTTCTTATTTTATTTGTTTGAGCTTGATCTTCAGACAAATATACACGGCAGTTGGTTGTACATTGCACCTGAAAGATGTTAATTTGTTATTCAGATTTAATATGTACAAACATATTTGACTTTTAAGATGTGCCTTGCTCTTGTATACTTCTGTCTTGTATGATAAAGGCGAGTGTGTGTGTTCTGTTGGATTCTCTTTGATTTTATGAGATCCATAGTCACCACTCTTCTCTTGCACATGTGTGATTTATTTTGCTCGCAGATCCAGTATGTACTTGATTTTACATTTTTTTTCCGATAGTAAACAAAACCATTTATTGAAAGTTTAATATTATTTTTATTGGAATAATTTCAATTATGTCCATTCTACCAAAACACTTGATTTTTTTATTAAACTATAACTTATTACAATATAATTTGTTAATTATATTATTTATCACAATTATGAATTAATAATATCAATAAAAAGCTGCAAACTAATTTAAATATACGGTACTTACTACAGCTGATTTTTAAATTATCACAAAATAATTTACTGATTATATGACATATTATAATATTAAAGAAAGTTGTAAATTAATTAATGAATTTTTAAAATTCTTATGAAACTCAATGGTGGAAAAAATCGCACCAGCCATTGACCTACATTTTTGATTGATGGATTTAAGGTAGGTCATTCTTGGTTAATATGTCACAAACTTGTTTTGATTGTATAAGCATGGGTTATTAATTTATAAGTTCTAGTAGAAAGTGAATATTGGTACTGTGGAAGTTGTCAGGCAAGGTTAATGAACTGAACAATGGATTTTATGTAGATTATTCTTGTTCATAAGCATGGGTTGTTAACTTATAAGTTCTAGTAGGAAGTAAAGGTTGTTTGTACTGTGGAAATTGTCAGGCAAGTATCAGAAAAACATTTATTGGTACTTTTGTATATCAAGATATAAAATAATAAAAATAAAAACGAAAACGTAAACGTAAACAAGAAAACGTGTAATCCATAATTTTAGTTCTTAAAAGTTGAATTTATGAAAGAATTTATGTAAATAAAATAATATGTAAAAAAAAAGATTTTTTAAAATATGCTTTTAGCAAAACCGAATTCGCCCCCTAAACAGTAGAAAATAAAATTGATTGCAAAACTTTAGCTTTTTGGACTGTTATAATATAAAAGTGAATTGCTAGTGCAAGCATTTTGGACTGTTATAATATAAAAGTAAATTGCTGGAATAAGGTTAAATAGAAATCTGGGAAATTTGAGGTTCGTGTTTCTTTTTTATTCCAGCAATTCCTTTTAATTTAAATCCTAATACAAAACACATGTGCACATCAAGATTGATTGAACTAAATTATTGTAGGAGGAAAGATCAAATAATATGTGAATATTATACATAAAATTTTATAAAAAAAATGTTGATGAATACAGTTAACAAAAAAACAAAAAATGTACGTACACGAATTGGATTCGAACCAAATTATTCTTACTTTCAAAATCTGTACACTCTCCTCTGCACTATACAACACTTAAATATTTAATGAACATATTACCAATATTACGAACATAAAATCTTAAATTTTAACCATGCACATATTCAATATGCATTAAAGAATGTTGATAGCAAATATTTTGATTTAAAAACAAATGTTGTAAACAAAATAACTTAGCAACATACATAAAAATATTGTATGTATGGATGTGTTTTGCTAATTATGCTAATACAAAACACCAGGAAAGATCAAAAATAGAATGTGTATGTTTGTATGCATGAATAAGAGATAAAGATGTAAGTTTTAAATTCATATATACAAAATATATACATATTTTATTCAAAAAATGTTGATGTATAGATAGTTAAAAAAACAAAAAGTTGCATGTGAACTGGATTCGAACAACATGACCCCCGCTTTTGAAATCTGTACACTTTCCTCTGCACCATACTACACTTATAAATGTTGCTAACAGATTTCGAAGATAATAAAAAGCGTGACAGAATGACAAATAAATAAATAAATAAACCGACACCGACGAGTATAATATAATATAAAAGCATACAAAGAATACAAGAAATTTATGTAAAAGAATACAAGAAAATATAAATCTGACAATGAAAAACCGCTTTTGTTTTAAGAAAGAGATTGAGAATAATAATAAGATAATGAGAAAAAACATAAGACCTCTGTATATATTAATCAAATACACATAAACTTTCAAAATATTTTGTATTCTTTTAATTTCTGTTTACCTGTTGTAAAATAAATTGTAAAACCTAGTTTGACCTTTTCAAACAATTTAAAACTTATGAATGCAAATGCTAAAAAAAAAATTATTGAATCATCTGTTATGTAAGATTTCTTTTTTCTGTTCTGTAAGAACATTGCGAAAATAATTCGAAATATTTGATTTGTTTGTTTGTGTTATTATTGTTACATTGTATAGGCTAAGAAATGAAAAAAAAAATCAAGAACAAGTTAATTGCTTTAGGTATTTATTAGTAAACATAAAACTTATAAAAATAAAACTCTTTTTTTTAAAAAAAAGAATAATCTAAAATATGAAAGTAAAAATAAAAAAAAAAACAAGTAAATGTAACAGTAAGTCGATGCAACCGACTTATTAATACCCTACACCTGAATAATTTGAATTAACTTAAAAACCCATAAGTTTTTTTGGCAGCTGCTTGAACTTCTTCCCTTTTGTGTCTTATTCAACTCGAATTTCAGGAACGTAAAAGAGGCATCCTCTTGGGATATGCTTGACACCTTTGTAAAAAACTTTAAGTTTCTATCTTTATTAATTTCGAAGATTGTTAGTCCTTGGGAGGTGTGTGTCAGGTACCCGAATTGCCACTCCAATTCATCGAATCCATCTCAGGAACATAAAAAAAACATGCCAGAACACCATTGTACTAAATTTAAAGGTTCTACTTTTGTTGGTTTTAGAGATATGCTCGTTGCTCTTGTGCTCGTCCGGAAGTTTCCAAAATACGAACTCATGGTTCAAATTCTTTCAAATGTCAGTTTGCAATTTTACAGAAAAGGAAACATAACAGAACACCTTTGTACTAAAAATAAAAGTTCTATCTTTGTTGGTTGTGGAGATATACTCGTTTGCTCTGGGGCTCGTTCGGAAGCTTCCAAGATTTGAACCCATGGACCAAATCCTCACAAATTTCAGAAACATAAATCAAACATGAAAGAACACCATTCTGCCTAATTTAAAGGTTATATTTTTGTTGCTTTTGGAGATAATATCATTTGCTCTGAGGCTCGTTCGGAAGCTTCCAAAATCCGAACCCATGGACCATATCCTCTTAAATTTCAGAAACATGAATCAAACGGGAAGGAGCATCATTGTAAAAAATTTAAAGGTTCTATCTTTGTTGGTTCTTTGTTGGAAAATTTTCAATTTCAAAAAAATAGATTAAATTATACCAAATTATGTTTTTCATATTATTATAGTGTCGTATTCATTGCAATTCCTTTAACATATCCTAAACGCGAGGAATTCTCTTTTTTTTATATTATTTTTTGTAAATTTTGTTCCTATTTATATATTTTTCTCCTTATTTTCTTTCGTCGACTTCCCATTTCTATATGAGTTAAACTGATCCCAGTTCTAAGGTTTTCTATTGCAAAAACTTTTATAAGTTTGTATAAACCCTTATCAACTAGCCTTTTTAACCGTGCGTGCCATGATTCCACACTATTCTGTGTTTGATTCCACACTACATGATTCCACACTACATGATTCCACACTATTCCATGATTCCATTCAAAGTATCGCCAGACTTATCGTGTAATGGTATATCTCTCTGGTGTGTTAAACATTTTGGATGTCCATGATAATAGCACCCGTAAAATTCAAATATTTCTTTAGTCTCTTCGCAAAAACCATCGACTTTAACATTTCCAATTTGTTTTTCTTTTCCATTAAATGCACATTGCAAATCAATTTTTCTCAAATCTTTTTGCCAAATAAGCCATTGCATGGCAATTTTTGACTGATTGTCTACCATCCTATATCCTTTTCTTGATATAATACCTATAGTATTCGATTTGAGAAAGTTTCTTCTATATACAAGATTACAGGCTGAGGCTATTGTTGTTGCTTCTACAAATGGTTCCACATTACATTCTTCTATAAAAAATTTTCTGAAAACCAGACATGCTTTAGTTAGAATTTCAACATCATTTATACAGTATTCTAAAATATCTTTCTCCATATTAAATTCTGAGTGTCTATTTTGTTCATACCACATTAAAAATTCATTACGCTCACCTGCTTTCATTGTATTAGAGTTATAATATTTAATTGCTGGAAGTGGGCCAATGTAATTTTCATTTTCCAATTTATTAAATAGATGCGGAAAATAACCCTTTTTCAAATTGATTGATAAATTAAAAGCTTTTGGTAATTTTGCCAAGGCCATAGGAAAGTAATTCATAGAATCTATAAATTTAATATTATCAATTATCATAACAATAATTTTTGTACCTCGCATAATTAACTTTGGTTCAAGTACAGTTTTATTGAGTATATAATTCAGAATAAACTGATGGTCAAACGCCTGACCATTATGAGCAATTATGACAATCTTTTTGAATTCCTTTCTTAATTTTAAAATAAATTCCATGAAATCCTCTCTCACATTTTTCGTTTTGAAAATTCTCTCTTAATTTACATTTTCCACAGAAGTATAGAGAATCAATGTTAATACATTTATAGCATCTTAGCTGAGCCACACATAAACTTGGAACATGTTCTTTTATTTTTGTAGAGCTAATTTCTTCTTGTCTTATTTCTAAATCATAAAATACGTAAATGCAGTTTTCAAAATTTACGTTTGTTTTGTCTTGCTGAATGAAACATTTATGGTTTTCAGGAACATGATTATCGCAAATCTTACAAAAATATTCTCCACATATATGAGTCCTAGTGCTTTTATGAACTTTAAAACAAGATTTGCATTTTCTAATTTCTTCACAGATGCTTCTATTTTTTGAACTGTAAGCCTTATGGCTTTCAAAACATGTTTGACCACGAAATGGTCGATTACACTGCATACATAAAATATTTTTAACATTAAGGAAACAAGCTGGTGAGTTTTGACAGCAAGGGCAACTTTTCGAACATCTATGTTCATTTTTCTTGGAATACGGAATATGACATTCTTCACAATAAAATGCTGTGCAAAAAGCAGCTGTTAGTGAGGTTATTACATTGTAATGATTATTATGATATAACAAGTTAATTTTTTTCCCATTATTCAATCCTTCAAATATTATTTCTGCACCCCTTGTTCCATATTTATATACAACAATCTTGTGTTTGTGTAAAAATTTTTGAAATTGATTCAATTCACGAATTCCGCAACCTTCAGATGGAATTGTTATTTTTGATTGTTCTAATAATTTTAAAGCTGTTAAAGTTTGAAGTTTTCCTATATTTTTTCGAATTTTTTCATAATCATTTAATTTTTCAATTTTAGCTATTGAAACAACAAGTGCACGCGGTAAACATAAATTATCGCTATTTTTTATTGCTATTATTCCTCTCCTGTTTAGGCATTCCTCATCAAAATTTGAATATTTTTTACTTCTACCTCTACCAACGGGTAATTTAACATGGGTAACTGTTAAACAAAAAGTGTCTGTGCTTAAACCTGTAGACGTAAAATAAAAATAGTTTATAATAAATGAAGCCAAAAATGTATTATAAATAACTACCTTCAGAATTACTTTGGAAAACATTAGAAATTACATCCCAAACGTCGCTAAATTTTAGTTTATGTGCTGATCTAAAACTGAGATACGCAGAACCTTGATGTTCAAAGCTCTCTCCACAAAATGTTAATCCAATCTTATCCATGGAATTCACATCTTTCACAGCAATGTTGATTATTTGATGTATAGCATCCTTAATCCAGCTAATTGGTTTTTATTGTCAGGTACGGATTTAATTACAAATTTTATTTTGTGCCCGTTCATATTAAACCGTTTAACAAATGTCGAATTTTCACTTTCGATTATATAAGGTGTTATAGTTTCGGTAAGAAACTTTTGTAAAATAATTTTTTTCGACATTTTCTTTATACGAATTTTAAATGTTAAATGCTTGAATAACAGAATAATATTAAATTTTTAATACAGATTCACTCTGTTAAATGGACAATTACATTGTAATCAAAGGTCGCTTTAATAAATTATAGTTGTTTAACTAGAATCCCATCTTAATCCTATCTTAAAATAGAAAGAATTGAAAATATAATTTGCAACATTGTAATAAAAGACATTCTGACAATTAATTATAGTTCTGTAAAACAAAAATAAAACGCAAACTTAGCCCTATCTTAAAATAGAAAATTGAAAATATAATTTTCAAACTAGAATTTAATTTAAAACTTATCTTAAAGTTGTAAATTGTAATCAAATGACGATTTAATAAATTATAGTTCATTTAACTAGTATCCCATCTAAATCTTAGCTTAAAATAAGAAGAATTGAAAAACAAAAAGCAATCTAAATTTATCTTTAATACATTTTAATTAGTATAAATACATAGGGATTTTATACAAAAAATATCAGTTTAATTTCAAACAAGCAAGATATGGCACAGGAATATTTAAACTTCTTCATGACTGCAGAAGAGGCTGTAACTGCTGCAAGTGCTACTACTAGTACAGCAGTGCGTCTTCCTGCGAAAAGGAGAAAGGCGAAAAATGAAGATGACGCTTCTACTCATCTTCATCAACAACTACATCAACAGCATCATCATCAACAACAACATCAACAACCACAACAACAGCAATAACCGCAGCAACAGCAACAACAGCAACTACAACAACAGCAACTACAACAACAGCAACTACAACAACAGCAACTACAACAACAACAAGATTATCAGAGTAAGGTAACATCAAATCCCATCAGAAAAAGAAAACTGGCGCAATTATTTAATTTAAAAAAAAAAAATTTTTTTTAATTTTTAAAAGTTAAAGATATGGAGCCAAGTAGGCTCTATAAAATAAATAAAATTAAAAAGTTAAACACCGTTTACGGTGAAAAATGGGTCTTCGAGACCCCAAATAATATTATATTTATACCGCATCAAAAAGTTGGGGTATTTGAAGATAATGATTTCCGTGAGGAAATCGAAGAAAATGAATATTTCCTCATAAATGAGGAAAGCCAATTAAATTTAAAAGAAGAACGTGGTGATTTTGAATTCGCCACAAATCAGTAATAGTTTTAGACTAATTTTATATAAAAAATTTTATTTAATAAAAAAAATTCTATTTCAAAGAAATTTTCTACTGTTTTTAATTTTATTTTCATTTTTCAGATGTTAAGATTTTATTTCATTTTTCAGATGTTAAGATTTTATTTTATTTTTCAGATGTTTTCAAGTTTTATTTTCAGGTGCTTATTAGAGTTTTATTTTACAGATATTAAACAATATTTGTTGAATTTATCCAAGTATTATGTGTGTCATCAAAACTTAGCCATTTAACAAAAACTCTATTTCCTTGCTTTTTCAGAATTTTTTCTACAAGATAAGTATCTGGGTATTTTACAGGTGTAAGCTCAGCTTGATAAAAACCCCCAGAAATTGGCGTATCAGTATAGTCCGATAATTGATATGTAACAGGATAAGTATTATTGATTTTATCAATCTTAAATACTTTTTATCTTTTTATATTTTTTTCGTTTTTCTTTGTAATTTTTTCAGGAGGAAGTTTTGTTGTGCTATGTTTTGTTGAATTATATTCTTTTATTAATGATTGTATAATAGGTAACCATTTATAATTCCCGTTTAAACTAAATTTTTTCCAAATAGAATTTTTCAATGTACGGTTAAATCGTTCAACAATTGATGCTTTTAATTCGCTAAATGTTTGATAATGATTGATTGATTTTTCTTTCATATAATTTTGAAATTGTAAATTAAAAAATTCCTTGCCTTGATCAGAGTGAATATTTTTTGGTATAACTTTAGCTCGAATAATAATTGTTTTTAAGGCATTTAAAACATTTTCAGCATTTTTTGTTTTTACAGGTTCAGCATAGGCATATTTGGAAAAAGTATCAATGACCGTCAGCATATATTTATAACCATTATTAAATTTTCCATAAGGTATCATTTCGACTAAATCGATTTGCCACGTGTCATTTAGATCTTTCTGTTTGAATTTTCTTCTAAGAAATTTACGTCTTGCCTGTCTATGAATTTCAGTCACTATTTGAGCTCTTGACATTTTGTTTTAAAAATGTTAAAGGTAATGTTATAATAATTATTATACATAAAATGATAGACCAAAGCATGTTTTAAACTAATCATCTAATTGAGTTTAATTTGCTTTTATACTTTTCTACATGAGTATATAACTCAACTTTTATTTTCAAATTTAATTCACTTCCATTCTGATTGCTCAACAACTCACTGAAATGCTGCCTGATTCCACATCATTTCCATTTAAAGAAACTGTAGATGATGTAAATACACAAGGTCAGATACAAGAAAATGAAATTACGTCCACCATGGACGACGAACATTTAGCAGAAACTGAGGAATTTATACCACCGTTCCAGATAGTTGAATTAGAAGACGAAGAAGAAGAAGTGGAAGAAGAAATTGAGGAAGATGAGGAAGCAGTTCCATTTAATGAAATTTGGGACATAAATAATCAGCAGGGAGATCTTGATTATTTCAATGATTTAATAATCCTAAATAATTTTAATTAAATAATCTAGTGAAAGGTGTACAGAAAAATATTTGTCTATCTAAAACATATAAATAAAAAATAGAAATTTTTATATTATTTGTTGTGATTTATTTTGTTTGTTTTATGTAGTATATTACAGATTTGTTCCTTTAAAATTACAGGAATTTCAAAAAATAACATTGAATAATTACATTGTACATTAAAACGTTGTATTGGTACATAAATTTTTCTTTCTAACCTAAATACTTGTTGTTCGACACATAAATTTAGATATTCCTGAACATAGTCTTTTACATTTAACTGAGCAGATTTATAATAGGTTATTACTGCGTGAAGAAAATCGCTTAAATTGTAAAACTGCTCTGCTTCTTCTTTGTTCATACTTATACTTTGCCCGTTCGCTGATTTTAGTCCATGATGAAAGTTCTGTTTTATATCTTTTATTATCAGTTTATCGAGTTTTTTGTTAAATTCGTAATAAAATTTATTCCATTCATGATATTTTAAGACAATTGACTTTTTACCAATACGGTGAATTATACTTGGGGCTTCCAACAGCAATTTTTAATGTATGACTCTTATTGAGAAAATATGTGTAACTTAACAATAAATTTGTGTTCTGACCTGGTGCTTCCATTCCTTTAATTTTACTAAAACCTGTTTATATTGTTTTTATTATTTATACGTTTTAGGAACACAAATTTGTAATGAGTTATATTTTCCAAATACATTTTGAAAGGTACATAAAATATACTTATCGTTTTCTAGTTGATTTCCTTTATTAAATTTTTTTAAAAAAGCGTTCATACTATAACCGCAACATCTATACCACGTATAAACACAACAATATTGCCCACAGACATCTGAATAGTTACTTTGTAACTGTTTCTTATTAAAAATTATACATTGGTTTTTTAAGTAACTAAAAATTTCTAATTTATCTGGTTTTCTACCAAACGAATCAAAATATTCAACACAGCCATTCTTTGGCTTAAAAATAGCTAACCAATGTGTTCCCGGATCTTTTGATTTATCAGTGTTTACAATTAAAAAAGTTTGTTTTTCAATTATTCTGGGGAGTTGATCCAGAGCAAAAACTCCTTTAAAAAATTTATGTGCGTGTTTGTTACATCTTAATACGTCACTTATCTCTAGGGTATTCATCAATCAAATTGACTCAAGTCATATACTTTAGTTGTTTCTTTAATATAATTTGAAAAAAAGTCTTTTTTGATTTTTTTATTTGTTATAATAACATCAAATTTTTCTAGTATTTGACAGAGCTCTTTATTTATTTTATCGTTGCACACAGTTCCAAAAGAGTAATTATCAAAATTATCATTTATAAAATCCCTAGTTGGAAATTTATACTTGAGCTCTTTTACAAACTTTTTACAAGGTTCTTTAAAACCAACTATACAAATATCTTTCGAAAACAAGGTATTATTATCATCACTACAAAATGTTACATCCAGAAGTGCACAAGACAGTGACATTTTGTCAAATATTCAAATTTACTTTTATGTATGCTATTTATAGGTTTGAGAATATATTTCGGTTTTTATCAATTTGTAAACTTGCATCAAATTCTCGATAAACAATAGCAGTCAGTGTAGATGTAAGTGGTTTTGATAGCCTTGCCTCAATTCTAACTGTACCTTGATTTAGTAGACCTTGACACACTTCATTTCCTGATGCATCTGGAGTTAAATCAAAAGCTAGAATAAAAAACCCATTACTAAACATGGTTTTTGTTATCTGATGACGTTTATCATTATGGTAAATTCCAGTTCCTGAAAAAAGTGTACTGTATGCTCTTGTACAGCAATTATTTTCATCTGAAAAACTGGTTTCAATTGCTGAATTAGGTATTTGAACTCCATTTACGTTTAACACAAATTGTGAAATATCAAAATGTTTAAAATTGTATGGGTTTTTTGACCTTTTTCCAGAGTAACCTGTATTTTCTGTCATGCAAAAAATGATTGTGTTTGGCAACTGTCCAATAAAAACATTATCAAGTGATATTGATGAACTATTCTGTGGAATGGTAAAAGTTTTTACCTCTACCCGTTTGTAATTGTATTTGGCATTAGTTTTTTCCAATACAGCATTATGTGCTAATAGCACACTAGGATTAATTGTTACATGTCTCATAAATAAAGTGGCTTCTAAAATTTTCAGTTGAGATTCATCAGTATCATCTGCAAAGAGGTAAACATCTGGTTTTTCTAATGTTAGAACAACTCGAACATCGACATTGTTTATGAGAAGTGTAGGTTGGTTAAAGGTATCTAAATGTAGTTTCCCCATAAGTTCCACTACATTGCAATTTTGGTATAATTTTTGACGTTCTTTTGAACCACTATTATCTGTTTTTGCTATATTTGGCTTATTTAGCATCCATCCACCACAATCCAAATGCGTTGTAGCGGCATCCGTACCATAATTTAACAATGATTCAATATAAGCTCTGTAATGATAATTGCCATCTGATGGAGATATATTCTTTCCATTTAGTTGAACATTGCATTGTTTTATTAATGAATGTAACATATTATTAACCACACTTGGTTGTTGTATAGGTGTTCCATCAGTTTTTTTATCTTTATTCCATAGAGTTCCATCTTTTTTTAAAATTTGTACTTTTAATTTTAGATATGTCGAAGACAAGTCTCTATATGTATCACCGTGCCCTAGTGAAACAAATTCTATGACAGATGGATTATCTAAAGAATAGGGTTATAGGAAACTTCTTCAGATCGTAAAATACTTGACTGAATAGGCTGTGTTTTAAAAATATCAAGCTCTGATTTCATACATTCAATCATAATTATTCAAAAATATCTTTTTGTTTGTTTTTGTTATTAACTATGCGTCGCTTCGACGTAAAATAATTTAAATTATTAATGAGAGGTCTTTTTATAGGTTTTCTTCGTTTTCTTTTGCCTTGTCCATACATTTCATTGAGTTTTCGAACCGCACCTCGTCTTACATTTTTCATTATCTCTTTACTTCGATCTTGAACCACTTCTATTATATTTGCACCTGTGGCAATATCAGATAATGCATTAATACCAGAGTTAATAACCTCTTTTTTTAATATATTAGCTCCTGACGTAAATATTGGTTTTAAATATCTAAAAAGACCACCGAAAAAGCTCCCTAACCCTCGTTCCCTTTGGTAAGGTACAATTGAGTGAAACAAAGGACCAATATCCTCAAGACCTTTTCCTGATTGAACTAAATAATATTTGTAGTACGCTCTCTCCATAATGAATAAAATAATATATAGTTTTGTAAAATCGCTTTTATTTATACTTTTTTAAAATGTATTACAATTTTTGTTAGAATTGAACTATTGGAAAAGTCTATTTTGTATCCATATTTATCACATAAAAGTAATGAAATGTTATTAAATGATTTCTCCACATTGCAATATTGAATATTACTGAATTCTTTTACAGTATCAGTGAAAGAATTTTGTATGTTAACAGATCTTAAACACCTTACATCTTTATCACCTATTTTTTGCGGTTCAATTATGTCTGTGTATATAAAAAACATATCTGGTTTACTAATGGGAATCAATTGTACATTATCTATAAAAGTTTAGAAAGCTTCTATTACACGTGATTTATATTTTTTTAAATCTGTAACTTTAAAAGATACTTGATTGAAACATGTTGTCAAAAGTCCTTCGAGGGTATAAGCGTAATTTGCTCTTATTTTTATATCTATTTTAGGCTTAGTAACACATATTGTGGTGTAACTTAAATTTTTAGGCATCTCCTCAGCTTTTGTTGGTTATGTATAATGAACTTCATCGTTTATAAAATTAAAAATTCCCCAAATCAACTTTCGTTCAACTTCTTTTCTTGTAAACCTATTAAGTGGGCGTATATTTTGAATTAGTGTTGGTAGTAGAAAAACTTTCCAGTCGCATATCATTTGTTTTTCTATGTATGGAATATATGATGTTCCAACTCCTATCATATCTTTCTGCATACCTTTAATAAATATTTGAGTATTTCAGAAATGTATCCCATTCCCATTCCCAAAAGTTCCCATTCTTCACCATACACATTTGGAACGAAATCATTAACATACATTTCTGAAATATCGACTTTCCACCTTGAATCACACATGTATTTATTCATTTTATTTGTAAAAGATGATAATAAATTTTTTGGATAATAGTTGATAGATCAATCACTGAGTAAAGTGACATAAAATTCATCATTTACTTGTATGTTGTCCATGAGCTTGTAGATTTATTTTTACGAATTGGAAAATTAAGTTCTGTTTGAGTATTACCTACTGCTGACCTTAAAACACGTCTTGATAAATTATTCAACTCTTTGCTATTTATAGTTTTTTCTTTTTTCGTTGGTGGGCTTGGGCTATCTAAAGGAACAGTTATAATGTCTCATGTATCAGTTTTAAAAATTTCTACATTTTGATTTCTAATTGATTTTCTTTTTCTAAGACGTTCTCCAACTGAAGTAACTGACAATGCTTTTGTTAAAACATTTTCCTGAATTTCATCATCAAATACTGCGTCATCAGCTTCTTTTTCATATACTTCTTTTTCTTCAGGAACAACTTGTATTCCAACATTCTTATATTTAGGAAAATGCGATTGAGTTTCCGCATCTATATACATTGGTTTTGCACGAGTTTGAGTACCTTTTGTTTCCGTAATTTTTATTTTCTCCTCTTTATTTCTAGGAAGTTGTCGTTTTTTGTTTCTTATTTTAAATAAATTTTGTCTGTATAAATACCATTTTTGAGTATCCGTGAGATGTTTATTTAACAATATTTTTTTCATATTTTTATCCAATTCATTGAGTTCAATGTCTGCATTTTGCTTCATTCTTTCATAAATCTCAGGTTTTAAAATTATCATTTTATTAAATGTTGTATTATTCATTTTATAAAATTTCCGATTATCCCTGATAGTATTGCACCAAGAAGTGTAGGTAAAAATCCACCACGTTGAATAATAATTTTTCTTTTGCTATTTATAGATTTTTTCCGGCAAATAAGTGATCTTAATTCTTTTTTATACTTTCGTAATTGGGTTGTTGCTTTTTACTCAGATTACAATTACCTTTTAAAATATTTAAAAAGATTTCGCAAAATGTTTTTATTACTTCAGGGTCACAGTGTTTTATAATTACTTTCTGGAATTTTGGTTTAGAGGTTTTTAATAGGTGCAATATATGTCGATTGGTCTTCAAACGTTTCATATTCCTCCCCAAATTGTTCTAATTGATCTCTCGTACAATAACACAAACCTTTCCCAAATATATCACTTCTTAATCGAAATATATCATTAACGTCTTGAGTAAGATCTATTAATATATAGCCATATGGGACTGACGTCACATCATTATATACTTTTTCAAATGCTTTAATTTGATTGGGATATATTTGGCGAGCTAGAGGTAATATCTGCGATTTATCTCTTGGATTTTTGAAAAGTACTAAATATTTACAGTTGAGTGAAATATCTCTTGAAAATTTACCCTAATGAAAAACATTTTGTGTTACAAATATTACAGATAAATTTCTATGATGTGATCCTCTAGTAAATAAATCACATACAAACTTATCATGAGAACTTAACATCATATCATCGATAATAACTAACAAAGGTTCTTGATTATCATTAAAATCTGGAATAGTGTTACTATATTCAACATCTTTCATATATAGTGGAACAGCATTTTTGTCTGGATTACACCAAATAATTCTATTAATATGTGGTAGTATATTTTCTTCTTTATATTTTATTAAATTACGAATAAATGTGGTTTTACCACAGCAGGATGGCCCCGCCACCATCATTGTAAATGGGTGAAACAACATAGTTGTATTAGTTAAAACAATCATTGCTAACCTATATTTATATGAACAGCTCTTTTTTGAAATGAATATAAATGTAAATTTAGTTATTTCATTGAACATTCTTTTACAAACCTTAGACATGGTTAAACAAATTTTTATAGTTGACCTACAATTTTTACAAGGAAATGAAAAACAATATTTCCTAAAAGAGTTAGCCATACTTGAAAAAGGAAGTTTAATTCCAACTGTGTATCATTTCAAAGCACCGTACCCCGCAGAAGAGCTTAGTCAAGATGTGAAATATAATAAAGAGTATTGCGAAAATAAAATAAATGGACTTAAATAGAATAACGGTTTAGTTGAATATTTAGATGTAAAATGTATATTAAAACACTATTTAGAGTCAGCGGAAAAAATTTAGGTTAAAGGAGAACAAAAAAAAATATTTTCCTTCAAAAGTACAGTCTTAAAATCGAAGATCTAAGCAGAGACTTGCCATCATTACAAAAGATTGAAAACTTTAATTCAAATTGTCCTATACACTTATCAAACAAGAGTTTCAGATGTGCTGTTAAAAATTGTTTTAATGTATATATGCATCTTTTAAAAGAAAAATTGTTAGATTAAGACCATAAATTTTCATACTTGCACAATATGAATTTAAATAACAAAAAAAAAAGTTTACTTCAACATAAAACAAGAAATTCACGTTATGCATATATGGGTCTATGCTTACAGATCAGCAAGGAAAGGTCATTGGGAAGAATACGCGCGTGATAGAAGTAGATTTCAAAGACGTATAGAAAGAGTTGGTCTCGCTATTTCTAAAATCTTAACATCTGATCATATAGATATAGAAAGAGTTGGTCTCGCTATTTCTAAAATCTTAACATCTGATCATCGTAAAAAAATTTTCCAACACAGATTTCTGTAAAATTGTAAAATATTTTCAAATTCAAAAATATTTCAAACATATAAATAAATTTGTTTTATTTTTATTTTCAAATAAGTACCAAAAGCAATTAACTTCTTTTGATTTTTATTATTTTTTATTTTTTCATTTCTTACAGCATAGAATGGAACGTAATAATAACAAAACAAAGTAAAATCGAAGATTTCAGGTTATTTTCTCAATCTTCTTATAGAACAGAAAAAAGAAATCCTACATAACAGATGCATCTATAATTATATAATTTTTTTCTTTCTTTTGTTTTTGTTTTTATTTTTACTTTTTTACTACATTCATAAATTTTAACATTGTTTAAAAGAGTCGAACTAGTATTAACAATTTATTTTACACCAGGTAAACAGAAATTAGAAGATTGGAAAATATTTTTTAAGTTCATATGTACTTAGAACAAAATATAGAGAAACAACTCATATCCTTTAGGTAACATATTTTTCTTATTTTTATTTTTTTTATTTTGCAGCTTTAAAACTATAATAACAACTTACAACAATTATTGATCTTCTTTAATAAACAAAAATACACTTTGTACCTACTTCTTGTTTACGTTTTGTTTTATTTTTATTATTTACATCTTGGTATTCAAAAGTACCTATGAATATTTAATAAAAACAAGTTTTTTTCGTTTCTTTTATATCTCCTTTTACGTATGTAGGTATATTTTATTAAGCATGCGATTTTGCGCAATTTAAAAAAATAAACTTGATTTGACCTGAAAAAAATCATCTTTCTATTTGTATGATATCCTATTACAAAGTATCAAACTATCAACTTATAAGTTAACAACCCACGCTTATAACCTAAACTTGTCCAGTTCTTTAACCTTGACTAACAACTTCTACAGTACTAACAACCTTCATTTCCTACTATGCAACCACTTGCAACTTATAAGCTAACAACCCATGCTTATAACCTAAATCAAAACAAACAAAACAAGTTTTTGACCTACTAACCAAGAATAACCTATAATTAAACCCATCAATCAAAATATAGGTCAGTGGGCGTGGTCTTCGGTGCGATATGGCATGATTTTTTCCCATCCCCAAGTGCAGGATTACCTACTATTATGAACAGTTAAAAGATCATTTCAAATTTTCAAAATTATTTAAAAATTCTATACAAGTAGGAACGAGAATGGAGAATGAATACCATTGAGATATATATCCTTATACATCAGATACTATTGAAAGTCTTCTAGATACTTGCCCATGTCATACAGCAGAACAATGTATGTTACACAGTTATAATTATATAAAATAATAGAAAATAAGTTATAATAAAAGTATACATACTTGTAAACTTTATACAAATAAAGAATATAAATTTTAATACATTGAACATTTATTGTTTGCTTTTTTTTTGTTTTATTTTATTTATAAACCAGTGAAAAATAGATATATTTCAATTAGTTGTTTTGAAGATGAGTAAGGATGAAATTGTAGATTTATTCGACTGGCTTGATGTTTCAGATTCTTCTGAAGATAGCTACAAGAAGGATATTTCAGATTCATCTGAAAAGAGCGATGAGAAAGAGAAATTTGATGATGAACAAAAATAAAAAAGATAGTTACATTTATGGTAAAGCGTCAAATAAATATATTATGGGGCCTAGGTGGCCTAGTGGGTAAGAGCGTATAAAATACGCTGTAAACACCGAGGGAGTGTGGGTTCAAATCTCAAACACGTCGTCAGAGTTATTCCCCCTTACGACATTTACAGCCATGCCTGTAATTTTCTGTTCAAATTTAGAGAGAAATGATTCAGAATATTCAGAAATGGTAGCTCTGAATCGCTATAGATTTAATCAAAAAATTCAAAATACTGATGACATTATTTCTAATATTCTAGATAGTGATCATTGGAAATTCATTTTCAATCAAAGGTTTTCTAACTACTTATATAATAATTTAATACATTTTATTTTATTTTATTTAAAAATGAGTAAAAGAGAGGTTATGAAAGAGCTGCATAAGCCTGCACGGAGAAATTTTAAACGACGTAGAGATATAATTAAAGGATTTGATGATCTTTGGCAGGCTGATTTGGTAGAAATGGGTTCATATCCTATTGAGAACAAAGACTTTAAATTTTAATTAAATGTAATTGATACATTTTCTAAGTATGCATGGACAATCCCTATAAAAACAAAAACTTTAGAGAATGTTACAGAAGTAATGCAAAATATTTTTGAAAGTTCTAAAAGACATGCCTAAAATTTACAAACCGGCGATGGAAAAGAATTCTTTAATAAAATATTCAAAAATTTACCGGACAAATATCAAATAAATCATTATTCAATATTTAGCGCGTTAAAAGTTTCCATAGTAGAACATTGCAATCGTACTCTAAAAGAAATACGTGCAACAAATGTAGTTTCAATAGGAATTACAAATGGGTTAATATTATTTCAATCAAATATAATGTAATCGGATTTATAATCTCCTGTTTCCACCACCCCATTACTTAAAATTCTATCTGCTAATATTTCTAGATATTCTAAGCAATTAAGAGACTTTTTTTGAAAATTGCTATCTTATTCACATCTTATATGGATTTTTTTATTTTTGTTACCATATTCTAATTGAAAATGTCTGTAAAATATATGATAGGTAACTACTTATTTTTTTTTTTTTTTTTATTTTTAATTTCAAAAAGAGCTAAAATGCTCGTACAGAGTGTAATATAATATAATAATTTTTCAATAATATTAACAACAATATTTATATCAATTGCAGTTTTTGAAATTAACATAATAATCTTTATAACCAGTGTAATATGTATATTAATATAGTAATTTCTAGCAATTTTTTGATAACATTTGTATTTATCGTATATTCAATTCAGTATTAAAAAATTCAAATTAGTTTTCATATATTTAGTAAATTTAGCTTCATATTTTAGACAAAAAATATTAAATTTCTTTTAAATGGCTTGGTAATTCATTACAGTATTATATGCTAAATTATAGATAGTACCTAATCTGTTAAATCTTTTTCTTGAAGAAGTTATTCTAATGTTTGTTGTATTTCTAGTATGGCATTAGTGATATTCGTTGTTTTGTAGTATATTTTGTGTTGTGTTAATATTTTCTGTAATCATCATGTGTGCTTGTGTAACTAGTTTGTATTTAATTAGTAGATCAATTGGCAAAAATGCATGCGTCTCATGAATTAATTTAGTTGAAGTTTTGTGTTTATAAGTGTATACATTTTTTATGGCTTTGTAATTGATTTAGGTCTTTATTAAATGTATTATCCTAAATATGTATTGCATATGTAACAGTAGTACTGTGAAACATACTGTAATATAAAGATCTTTTAGTTTTAAAGGCACCCAGTTATTGACAAATTTGAATATGCCAACCAGTTTCCTTCCTTTACTAATTTGTAGATCAATTTGCGAGTTCCAACTTAGTTTATTATCTACAACAACACCCAGATATTTATATTCCTCCACTTGACCAATATTATGATGATTATATTTTATATTTAAGATGTCAGTACCACCACCTTTAAAAGTCATATATTTTGTTTTGTTTGAATTTATTGTCAGTTTGAGTTTGTCCATCCAACAATTTATTAGTACTAAGTCTGCATCTATGGTCTTTTGAGGGTTATCCAATTTGTCTTCTTTATAGACAATAACTAAGTCATTAGCATACATGAATGGTTTGCCTCGTATATTATCATTTAGCAGGCTTCTGATATAGCAAACAGAGTTGGGTCTAGTGAGCTACCCTGGATGACACCATAATTCACATAATGTTGTGAGCTTCTCATTCCAACCACATTCAGTAAATTGAATTCTATTATTCAAATAATTTTCAAACCATTTAAGTTTATTGCCCATGATCCTCATCTTATAAAGTACTTTTATTAATATGCTTCTATCTACAGAATCAAAGGCTTCCTTAAGGTTGAAAAAGATAGCTGATGTCTTTTTATTTTTATCTAGTCCAGACTGAATCTGTGAAACGACATCAAATAATGCTGCTTCGCTGTAAAATTTTTTCTTGAAGCCGTATTATTTATTTTCAGTTAGTGTTTCGGTATTTAAGAATTCTATCATCTGGATATTAACAAATGTATCTATAATTTTGCTAATTGTCAAGGATATGAAAATCGATATAAAATTATTTATATCTTGCATATTACCATTTTTGTAAATTGGTAAATTATTATTTATTTTAACTATTTCAGGCATTTTACTTTGAGTTAATGATGCATTTATGAACTTGATTGTGTTATCGGCCAATTCCAATTTGCATTTTTTTATGAATATGGTTGAAATTGGAGCTGGATCTTTAGAATTAGTGTTATTCAAATTACCAATTAGTTTTATTGTTTCGTTTTTACCTTATTAGTTCTACTTTTGGTGAGATATATTATATCATTAAAATTTTTAGCCATTTCTTCACCTATAAGTATTTCCAATTCTTCCTGACATCTCTAGAAGCCTAATTAAATTTTTTTATATCGTAGTTTTCTCTACATTTTGTTTTTCATTTCTGTTAATTTATTACACTGTTTTTATTTTGCATATATTTTCTAAAACAAATAATCTTTTCTTTTTATTAATTTTATACAATTTTCATATATCCAAGGTGCTACATACTTGTTTAAACTATTTTTCAATTTGACAACAACGGTAGCACTTTCAAGACTGTTTTTAATTTTACTTATGATTTCATTTGCAATATCATTTACAATAAAACCATTCAATTTCTCTTTTACTTTGTCGTAATCTAATTTTTTGATCAGTTGTTTATTATTATTATCATTCATTGAGATTTCTTTAAATTTTCTATTTGTGAGTTTTGAATTTTTAATTTCTACTATTAATCCCAGATGATCAGATATATCATGGTCAAAAGGAGATTGACGATTTGAGCTGTAGGGTTATTATACATAACATGATCAAGACATGTAATAGATATAGGTCTAGTACATTGATTATGACAAAAACAGTAAGCATTTGACTCAACAATATTTTTGAATCTTTTATTATTGTTATCATTAGCATTTGACAAATCAAAATTAAAATTTCCAATTATTAATGTGTTTTTTTATTTTTAGATTTTGAAGTTGATCTTCAAAATTTTTTAAAAATTTGTCTACCAATTTTAGATTTTGAAGTTGATCTTCAAAATTTTTTAAAAATTTGTCTACCAATACCGAACGCTTTTCTGGAGGTCTATAAATTGACGATATATTATATAATAAAGAATAAAACACGACTATCTTCTTCGATTGCCAGAACTTTATTATCTCTTAACATTAGAAAAAACACATGATTAACAATTATTTTCTTAAAACTAAAAACCGTATTTTTTTAATACATTTATGCATATTAGGAATAGGCGTTATGATCATACTACATATCTTAGGAACCAATACGATTTATGCATGTAATTTTATTTGATCAGACGATTTAATTATTTATATGTCTTGCATTTAGAATAAAATTATTTAACACTAGTATTTCCCCGCTGCTCGAAATTCGAGCAAATCTAGATTAAAATACAGCTACATAGTGTACATCTTGTTCGTTTTCGAAAGCCGAAAGCTTTTGCGTGAGTTCGTGATATGTAAGCGAGGATTCGTTCTGTTTCATGGATAGATTGGGTGTTTCTGACTACCACTTTAGCAAACCACAAATTATTATTACCAAAAAGTTAAACTAAATAAGTACCTACTTTAAAGAAAATTATAAAAAAAAAAGTAAAGTAATGTAAAAAACTTTTAAATTATTAAAAACAAATCCTTAAAATTTGACTACATATTATGCAAGGTATATTATATTAATAAGAGAGTCACAAATAAAAAAATTTTTAATTACAATTACTTTTTTTAACCCTTATGTCAAACCCTTGTTGAACCGCCTTTAATCAAACCCTTGGTACATTTGTACCAATAACGTTGTTCATACATTTTGTATAAGAAATAATATGTAAAAAATAAAATGTTTTCGTTTTTTTATAACCTTAATCATAAATTAACTTTAACAAAATATTTCATAATTTAATTTAAATAAGAAAAAAAATAAAAAGAATACAAAATAAAAGAAAAAATAAATAAAAAAATTTTTAATTCTGGGAAGTAGCAACGTAGTTGACATCATTTAAGTCCCTCAAATCCTAATTGTCTCCACCAAACTATATATATTTTTAGTATGTCTTTGATTCATAACACCACAGTAAGATGGCGCAATAAAAAGCTAGAGAGTTCCAGTACGGAAAACATAAATATTATTTATTGCATTAAAAAAAACGTATTAAATTTTTTTGGGTTAATAAATTCATATTTAGATATACATTATTAATTCTTATAAATAAATTTATTATAAAATAAACTCAAAAATTTATACGGGCATTTACATATTAGTTCTTAACTGAAACTCATAAAGTTTGCGTTTAATATATGACCTATTATTTCCAAAATATTTCAATTCTAAAACTCTCAAATATGCACCCCATACATAGCAAAAATTTATCTAATATTCAGTAAATACAGTAATACATACATATATGTACTTATTCTTTAACATTTTTAAAATTCACACTAGATCCAGTCAAAAAGAAATCGATTTTACGATACTTACTAAAATGTAATAGTAACCTTTTTCAATATATTTGATATTTTAAATTCCAAATCTTCCAAATGAGAGAAGCTGTTGAGCAATTTAAAAAAAGTTCACCACTGGACTGGCACTGACCACAATACTATATACAACATACATAAGCAAAATCCTATAAACCAAAAAAAATAATCTTTTACTTTTAATTTAAGGAACAAACATTTTTTACTGTTTCTTAAATTTTCATATTGTTATTCTTAATATTGCTATGGCTCACGTCATGTCTGTTATCTGGTTGTACTCTGTAAGTCAGTAATGGTTAGTACTGTGCCACTCTTTCAATGACAAAATAATATAGATAATATGAACAATAAATAATACGTACCACAAATCATACTCATGGGCCTTTACCATAAGTGCATAGCTGCATACCATACTACCATGCATTGAAATTTGAATTTTCTAAAAGAGAAAATTACATATTTTAATTTTTTTAAATATATGTCCTACATATATTAATACATTTCATTCTCTTAAATTTTTCTTAAAATCTTAACATAAAATATTAATTAGTACTAAAATTGTAAGTTCTAAATCCTACTCTCATATTATTGATATTATTTTTATTTCTGTACGTTAAAATTTTTATTGTTGTTTTTACAAAATACATATGTAAATGTACGTATAAGTATTATCTTACTACACTAACACAATTATTTTTTTTTAACTTAAAAATTTCTATTTATTAATTCGAACGTAAATATAATATGCATGCATATATAAAAATTCACATTATTGTTGGTTTAATTTAAGGATAAAATTTAAGTATAAAGCTGAAAGCAATACTTACATAATATGTATGTATTGTATATTATGAGATGACGTTATGTAATCATGTTGTAACCATTTATGGTTACATACATTCGATGACACGAGGTAGTGAAGAGGTATAAAAAAAGTTTTTTTTAATTTTTATTATACATGCATACCTAGAGTCATATATATAATGTCAATCAAAATAGAATCCATTTTTTTGAAGAATTTTATTTTCTGATTTTGGTTTTTTTTATAAAAATTATATTGTCAAATTTATGAAAGGGTACTCAAGGGCCCCTTAGTAAACGTTTTATGTTTAAATAAAATCACATCCATACTTATATTCATTTGGTGGTTAAAAAAAAAGACATTGTTTATTTCTATAGGTTTATTTCTATATACCTACAAAAAATTATATTCATAAATCGTAATTTTGATTTAAAACACTCCCCAAAAATGTTATGCCACGAAATTTACAAAATATAAAACATACCAAGTTATACATACATATGTATGTAGTATTACATAGAAAGCTTCTGAAACTTTTCATTTACGTAATTATCAAAAAGTAAACATAAAATTCCAATAAAAAAACAAAAATTGGAATTCATTGCAAATTGAATCTAGGCACCTAATACTACTTATGTATCTGACAATTAAACTAAATTTAACTATTATAATTTTATTTATTTATTATATAATTAAATATAGATATACCTAATTATCTATTATAATTTTATTTTAACTATTATTAGTTTAGAGAATTATAATAAATATTTTTTTATCTGTGTACTAAAAAATAAACTGCTAAACAAAATTTTTAAAAATGAAAATATATTAATAAAGTCGACCAATCCAATTTAAAAATGTTTACATCCTCAAATCATATTCATATTCTATACTAATTCAGTGTAAATATACAATACTAAATCATATATAAAAGCCGATAGTCCTGGCAGCTAGAGCTTGAAAAATAATAATGCTAATTGTAATTTTAATTACGTTTAATAAAATATAATAATAATAATAATAAATCATATATATGCGAGAGGCAAACACAAATGCATATTTACATTCTGAAGTATAAATAAGTACCTCAAAAAATACTACTATGATTTACGAACTAACGGGTTTTCCAAGTGACATTTCGGACATTTGTAGTATATGATTTTCTGTAATTTTTTTTTAATTGTATTCAGTAATGTTTACAATTTCATCATGGAGAAATATTCGCAAGAACAACGTTTACAAATTATTCAATTTTATTATAAAACGATAACGATATTTTTAAAAAACTTTCATTTTACAAAAAACTTTTCACTTTCATCTGAGTTGTGCGGTAAATTAACAAAACTGTCGATTCTGGTGCGAAGAAAATCCACGAATTATTCATGAACAACCATTACATTCACCTAAATTGACAGTTTGGTGTGGTTTTTGGTCTGGTGGAATCATCGGTCCGTACTTCTTTCGAAATGAAGATGGTAACACCGTTACTGTCAATGGAGAGCGGTATAGATCGATGATAACCAACTTTTTATGGCTGAAATTGGAAGAAGTTGATCTTGATAACATCTGGTTCCAACAAGACGGGGCTACGTACCACACAGCACGCGCAACAACCGAATTCGATTATTTCAAGAAATTGTGACATTGAATGCCCTCCAAGAAGTTGTGATTTAACACCATTAGACTATTTCTTGTGGGGTTATTTGAAATCATTGGTCTTTAGCAATAAACCAGACTCTCTTCAAGCTTTAGAAGTCGATATTGAACGTGCTATTCATGACATACGACTTGATTTAGTGGAAAAAGAGCTCGAAAATTAGATTCGTCGAATTCGTTTCTGCAAAAGAAGTCGTGGAGGCCATTTGAATGATGTTTTATTCAGAACTTAATTGTATCGATTGTACTTCACATTAAATAAAAAAACATTTGAATTTCCTTAACATTTGAATGATGTTTTATTCAGAACTTAATTGTATCTATTGTACTTCACATTAAATAAAAAACATTTGAATTTCCTTAACAATTAGTGTGCTTTTTTTAAAGAAATCATAACACTCAAATTGGAAAACCCTTTAATAAAAAGCAAGTATTAAAAAGAAAGAAAGAATTAATATGTAAATACATAGAAAGTCGTGTAAAAAAATGCATATGTGGCAAGAAATTTTGATAAGCTGTATTTCCTAAACTACCACCGAGATTAAAAAGATAAAAACATATTTTATTTTTCCTCTCCGCATTCTTTCTAATGATGCATAAACCATGTAAATCGGTCCAGTAGCTTTCTCTGAAAAGGGACCCAAAAAACAATGCTGGCGTATTTATATAATGATAATGATGATGATGATTATGTGGTGCTTGCATTTGCAATCTTAATTTATATAACATTACATGATGCTTATGCGCACGATTGTGTGACACTTCTCATCTCTAAAATTTTGCTGTCTCCGCAAAAGGATAATATAGTTTTTATTGAAATTTTACATTATACATATTACAAATTTTAGTATTCAAAGTATGTACTAAAACTAATTAACAAATTCGAGTAATTGAATATTAGGAAAATTATTTAAAATTATTATTAAATCAAACTAATATTGAATATAGCAAAATTCCTTAAATTTAGCATTTTCATTTTAAATAATTACTACGGTATAATATGTACAATACAATTCATAATTTTTATGTGTGCAAATATTAAATTATTATAACAAAAGGATAATAGTTACAAAAGGATAATAGTACAATATAATCGTGAGATTTATCCAAATGTTTTTTTCAAATTCATTCAATTTATTATAGGATTAGATATTTATTTAAAATTATTTTTCAAATTCATTGTGTAAAAGAAATCCACATTATAGTTCGTTTATTATAATTTTCAAATTGAACTTATTTTCAAATACACTAAATTTTCAAATATTACTTAATTATTTGCTCATTTATTTAACGTAAAAATAAAAATTTTTATAAATTATAGTTAAAGTTTTACTTAGCGATATTAAAGAAGAGTATACCTAGGACTCCTATTTATCGTTGTGATTACTTAAACCAATAATTATAATTAGCGTGTAATTAGCGCTAAAAGAGTCTTGTTTTTGTTTGATAGAGTTTAGGTAGGTAATTCTAATAGGTAGTTATTATATTAAGAAAACAAATGTTTGTTTTGACAGATGTAAGAGCAGGAGTATCCTCCTGCGAGATACATTTAGGCATGGTATTTATATTTCCGTTTTAACTGATTTGTGTAATAGTGTAATTTCCTTTCATTATTATTACGTGGTTTTCGTCTGTTTTTAATTTTTTATATTTATATTTTTCTATGTTTTTAAATTTCCTTATTCATTACTTAGTTTATGTGTAATTCGTAATTTTTATCCCTGTTCCGATTTAACTTTTCTTTCTATTAATTTTCTGTTGTCTGCGTGTAGCCTTTCGATATCAAAATTGCCGGTTTTGTTATAATCTGTTGTTGTGTGCATTTTATATGACTTTTTTTTAAAAATAATGTAACTGCATTTTGCTACATGCATCTCTCGTTATCATAAATTAGTTTCTTCATTTTCAGAAGGAATCTTATTCTCTCTTTGGCTACGTTTAATATTGACACCCACGTTTTGTCGTTTAGTCGATGAAAAGTGGCATACTTTGTGAATTTGTCTATTGTGGTTAGATACATAACATTTCTTTGCGGAAACCATATTTCCATGTGAACAATATCATTAAATTGTGACGGGCAAACTTGGCTAAGAGACAAGTTTCGCAATTATTGATAACTTTTGTAATTAGATGTACCTTATTGGAGAAAAATACTTTATTTTTAATTCGGCAAATATTTCATTTATGCCTCGACGATTTTTTTGTTCGTGTTCTTTTTTAATTATTGTTATAATTTCATTTTTGTCTACAACGTCCCTTAATTTAATATTTGATTATAAAAGCTTAAAGTTTTTTTTATTTGAAAAGTGGTTTATGTAAACGTTCTGGCCTTAACGAATAGGCAATTTTCTTTGTAGTAAATGCACATCAATCCTTTGTTTAACAGGATTCTTTTTAATATTTCTAAGAAATTAGTTAGAAATTAGAGAGCACACCATTTTCTTGAAAATAAAAATCTTGACTAAAAAAAATCTTGAATCAAAAAAAATCTTGAAGAAAAAAAACGTGAAAAAAAAAATCTTGAAAAAAATTCTTTGAAAAAAAAAATCTGGAATTTAATCTTGAAAAAAAATATTTTTCAAGATTTTATTTAATGCTTTTTTCTTTTTACAAAAAAATAATTTTTAAGTCAAAAAATAACAAAATTAAGATTTTTTCAACCAACAAAAAATTAAGCAAACACGAAAATTTTCAATTTCAAAAAAATAGATTAAATTATACCAAATTATGTTTTTCATATTATTATAGTGTCGTATTCATTGCAATTCCTTTAACATATCCTAAACGCGAGGAATTCTCTTTTTCTTACATTATTTTTTGTAAATTTTGTTCCTATTTATATATTTTTCTCCTTATTTTCTTTCGTCGACTTCCCATTTCTATATGAGTTAAACTGGTCCCAGTTCTAAGGTTTTCTATTGCAAAAACTTCTATAAGTTTGTACAAACCTTTATCAACTAGCCTTTTTAACCGTGCGTGCCATGATTCCACACTATTCTGTGTTCTTCGAAAATGTTCATCTAATAATTCTGAACATGACAAGAACGATGGTAAATAGGTGGCTTTGGCTTTCTTTCATCTTGAACCTATATAATTTATTTTAAACCATTTTCCTATCTTTAAGCTATTTTGGCCAAATTCCTTGTGAAGTTCCTTGTAGTAGGTTGTAATTTCATAAGGAGGAACGAAAGAGAGACTTTTTAGCATTCTTATTTTTAGACTGAAAGACTAATTTTTGCCGTATCTAGCCACCAATTTTTCTTTTTTATCCTTCTATACATTATTTGGCCGAAATGAAACTGACAACCCTTGTTTTTTGCTTTCGGGAACCTCAAATGTGCTGCTTTTAAACTTGCTTTTTCAAAATCAGATAATATAATATATTTCGGTTCAAAATTTATTTCATTTGAAGCGACAATATCACACAATTCACCAAAAAATAGTTTATACAATTTTGATAATTTGCTAGTCATCAAAGAGAAAACACCAGGAAAAACTTCGTTGTTTATATAAATATGAATAGAAAATAACTGTTTCATAACAGAAGGTACCACATAAAATGTCCCATGCATTAGCTACATTTTTGATTTAGCCATTTTTTTCAGTACTGGAATTGTTCCAAGTATGATTATTTTATATTTTCCTAGCTGTTTTTCAGACAAAACAAACAGGTGACCTTCTATTATTCTAAAATTTAAAACAAAAAATATATTATAATATTTAAGTTTAAGGCCCGTTTTTTTCGATCGCATTTTTTAAATTTTAACTAATCGAAAGCAAAAAATGTTTTGGAGAATTAAGTTTCTTATACTTTTTGAAGGGCGTTAGTCGTTACTGGCTTATGTCAAAAAATTAAATTGAATATTATATTTGTAAAAATATTTTTAAAAACTCTAATGTACATACTTCAGCCTTTCTGATATTTTAATTTCTTCCAATATTGTAGGCTCCTTTTCAGAAATAGCTCTTAGTCTTCTTATTTTATTTGTTTGAGCTTGATCTTCAGACAAATATACACGGCAGTTGGTTGTACATTGTACCTGAAAGATGTTAATTTGTTATTCAGATTTAATATGTACAAACATATTTGACTTTTAAGATGTGCCTTGCTCTTGTATACTTCTGTCTTGTATGATAAAGGCGAGTGTGTGTGTTCTGTTGGATTCTTTTTGATTTTAAGAGATCCATAGTCACCACTCTTCCCTTGCACATGTGTGATTTATTTTGCTCGCAGATCCAGTATGTACTTGATTTTAAATTTTTTTCCCGATAGTAAACAAAACCATTTATTGAAAGTTTAATATTATTTTTATTGGAATAATTTCAATTATGTCCATTCTACCAAAACACTTGATTTTTTTATTAAACTATAACTTATTACAATATAATTTGTTAATTATATTATTTATCACAATTATGAATTAATAATATCAATTAAAAGCTGCAAACTAATTTAAATATACGGTACTTACTACAGCTGATTTTTAAATTATCACAAAATAATTTACTGATTATATGACATATTATAATATTAAAGAAAGTTGTAAATTAATTAATGAATTTTTAAAATTCTTATGAAACTCAATGGTGGAAAAAATCGCACCAGCCATTGACCTACATTTTTGATTGATGGATTTAAGGTAGGTCATTCTTGGTTAGTATGTCAAAAACTTGTTTTGATTGTATAAGCATGGGTTATTAATTTATAAGTTCTAGTAGAAAGTGAATATTGGTACTGTGGAAGTTGTAAGGCAAGGTCAATGAAGTGAACAATGGATTTTATGTAGATTATTCTTGTTCATAAGCATGGGTTGTTAACTTATAAGTTCTAGTAGGAAGTAAAGGTTGTTTGTACTGTGGAAATTGTCAGGCAAGTATCAGAAAAACATTTATTGATACTTTTGTATATCAAGATATAAAATAATAAAAATAAAAACGAAAACGAAAACGTAAACAAGAAAACGTGTAATCCATAATTTTAGTTCTTAAAAGTTGAATTTATGAAAGAATTTATGTAAATAAAATAATATGTAAAAAAAAGATTTTTTAAAATATGCTTTTAGCAAAACCGAATTCGCCCCCTAAACAGTAGAAAATAAAATTGATTGCAAAACTTTAGCTTTTTGGACTGTTATAATATAAAAGTGAATTGCTAGTGCAAGCATTTTGGACTGTTATAATATAAAAGTAAATTGCTGGAATAAGGTTAAATAAAAATCTGGGAAATTTGAGGTTCGTGTTTCTTTTTTATTCCAGCAATTCCTTTTAATTTAAATCCTAATACAAAACACATGTGCACATCAAGATTGATTGAACTAAATTATTGTAGGAGGAAAGATCAAATAATATGTGTATATTATACATAAAATTTTATTAAAAAAATGTTGATGAATACAGTTAACAAAAAAAAAAAATGTACGTACACGGATTCGAACCAAATTATTTTTACTTTCAAAACCTGTACACTCTCCTCTGCACTATACAACACTTAAATATTTAATGAACATATTACGAACATAAAATCTTAATTTTTAACCATGCATATTCAATATGCATTAAAGAATGTTGATAGCAAATATTTTGATTTAAAAACAAATGTTGTAAACAAAATAACTTAGCAACATACATAAAAATATTGTATGTATGGATGTGTTTTGCTAATTATGCTAATACAAAACACCAGGAAAGATCAAAAATATAATGTGTATGTTTGTATGCATGAATAAGAGATAAAGATGTAAGTTTTAAATTCATATATACAAAATATATACATATTTTATTCAAAAAATGTTGATGTATAGATAGTTAAAAAAAAGAAAAGTTGCATGTGAACTGGATTCGAACAACATGACCCCCACTTTTGAAACCTGTACACTTTCCTCTGCACCATACTACACTTATAAATGTTGCTAACAGATTTCGAAGATAATAAAAAGTGTGACAGAATGACAAATAAATAAATAAATAAACCGACACCGACGAGTATAATATAATATAAAAGCATATAGAATACAAGAAATTTATGTAAAAGAATACAAGAAAATATAAATCTGACAATGAAAAACCGTTTTTGTTTTAAGAAAGAGATTGAGAATAATAATAAGATAATGAGAAAAAACATAAGACCTCTGTATATATTAATCAAATAAACATGAAATTTCAAAATATTTTGTATTCTTTTAATTTCTGTTTACCTGTTGTAAAATAAATTGTAAAAACTAGTTTGACCTTTTCAAACAATTTAAAACTTATGAATGCAAATGCTAAAAAAAAATTTTTTGAATCATCTGTTATGTAAGATTTCTTTTTTCTGTTCTGTAAGAACATTGCGAAAATAATTCGAAATATTTGATTTGTTTGTTTGTGTTATTATTGTTACATTGTATAGGCTAAGAAATGAAAAAAAATCAAGAACAAGTTAATTGCTTTAGGTATTTATTAGTAAACATAAAAATTATAAAAATAAAACTCCTTTTTTTTTTTTTTAAAAAAAAAAGAATAATCTAAAATATGAAAGTAAAAATAAAAAAAAAAACAAGTAAATGTAACAGTGTGTCGATGCAACCGACTTATTAATACCCTACACCTGAATAATTCGAATTAACTTAAAAACCCATAAGTTTTTTTGGCAGCTGCTTGAACTTCTTCCCTTTTGTGTCTTATTCAACTCGAATTTCAGGAACGTAAAAGAGGCATCCTCTTGGGATATGCTTGACACCTTTGTAAAAAACTTTAAGTTTCTATCTTTATTAATTTCGAAGATTGTTAGTCCTTGGGAGGTGTGTGTCAGGTACCCGAATTGCCACTCCAATTCATCGAATCCATCTCAGGAACATAAAAAAAACATGCCAGAACACCATTGTACTAAATTTAAAGGTTCTACTTTTGTTGGTTTTAGAGATATGTTCGTTGCTCTTGTGCTCGTCCGGAAGTTTCCAAAATACGAACTCATGGTTCAAATTCTTTCAAATGTCAGTTTGCAATTTTACAGAAAAGGAAACATAACAGAACACCTTTGTACTAAAAATAAAAGTTCTATCTTTGTTGGTTGTGGAGATATACTCGTTTGCTCTGGGGCTCGTTCGGAAGCTTCCAAGATTTGAACCCATGGACCAAATCCTCACAAATTTCAGAAACATAAATCAAACATGAAAGAACACCATTCTGCCTAATTTAAAGGTTATATTTTTGTTGCTTTTGGAGATAATATCATTTGCTCTGAAGCTCGTTCGGAAGCTTCCAAAATCCGAACCCATGGACCATATCCTCTTAAATTTCAGAAACATGAATCAAAAGGGAAGGAGCATCATTGTAAAAAATTTAAAGGTTCTATCTTTGTTGGTTCTTTGTTGGAAAATTTTCAATTTCAAAAAAATAGATTAAATTATACCAAATTATGTTTTTCATATTATTATAGTGTCGTATTCATTGCAATTCCTTTAACATATCCTAAACGCGAGGAATTCTCTTTTTCTTACATTATTTTTTGTAAATTTTGTTCCTATTTATATATTTTTCTCCTTATTTTCTTTCGTCGACTTCCCATTTCTATATGAGTTAAACTGGTCCCAGTTCTAAGGTTTTCTATTGCAAAAACTTCTATAAGTTTGTACAAACCTTTATCAACTAGCCTTTTTAACCGTGCGTGCCATGATTCCACACTATTCTGTGTTCTTCGAAAATGTTCATCTAATAATTCTGAACATGACAAGAACGATGGTAAATAGGTGGCTTTGGCTTTCTTTCATCTTGAACCTATATAATTTTTTTTAAACCATTTTCCTATCTTTAAGCTATTTTGGCCAAATTCCTTGTGAAGTTCCTTGTAGTAGGTTGTAATTTCATGAGGAGGAACGAAAGAGAGACTTTTTAGCATTCTTATTTTTAGACTGAAAGACTCATTTTTGCCGTATCTAGCCACCAATTTTTCTTTTTTATCCTTCTATACATTATTTGGCCGAAATGAAACTGACAACCCTTGTTTTTTGCTTTCGGGAACCTCAAATGTGCTGCTTTTAAACTTGCTTTTTCAAAATCAGATAATATAATATATTTCGGTTCAAAATTTATTTCATTTGAAGCGACAATATCACACAATTCACCAAAAAATAGTTTATACAATTTTGATGATTTGCTAGTCATCAAACAGAAAACACCAAGAAAAACTTCGTTGTTTATATAAATATGAATAGAAAATAACTGTTTCATAACAGAAATGTCCCATGCATTAGCTACATTTTTGATTTAGCCATTTTTTTCAGTACTGGAATTGTTCCAAGTATGATTATTTTATATTTTCCTAGCTGTTTTTCAGACAAAACAAACAGGTGACCTTCTATTATCTTAAAATTTAAAACAAAAAATATATTATAATATTTAAGTTTAAGGCCCGTTTTTTTCGATCGTAATTTTTAAATTTTAACTAATCGAAAGCAAAAAATGTTTTGGAGAATTAAGTTTCTTATACTTTTTGAAGAGCGTTAGTTGTTACTGGCTTATGTCAAAAAATTAAATTGAATATTATATTTGTAAAAATATTTTTAAAAACTCTAATGTACATACTTCAGCCTTTCTGATATTTTAATTTCTTCTAATATTGTAGGCTCCTTTTCAGAAATAGCTCTTAATCTTCTTATTTTATTTGTTTGAGCTTGATCTTCAGACAAATATACACGGCAGTTGGTTGTACATTGTACCTGAAAGATGTTAATTTGTTATTCAGATTTAATATGTACAAACATATTTGACTTTTAAGATGTGCCTTGCTCTTGTATACTTCTGTCTTGTGATAAAGGCGAGTGTGTGTGTTCTGTTGGATTCTTTTTGATTTTATGAGATCCATAGTCACCACTCTTCCCTTGCACATGTATGATTTATTTTGCTCGCAGATCCAGTATGTACTTGATTTTAAATTTTTTTCCCGATAGTAAACAAAACCATTTATTGAAAGTTTAATATTATTTTTATTGGAATAATTTCAATTATGTCCATTCTACCAAAACACTTGATTTTTTTATTAAACTATAACTTATTACAATATAATTTGTTAATTATATTATTTATCACAATTATGAATTAATAATATCAATAAAAAGCTGCAAACTAATTTAAATATACGGTACTTACTACAGCTGATTTTTAAATTATCACAAAATAATTTACTGATTATATGACATATTATAATATTAAAGAAAGTTGTAAATTAATTAATGAATTTTTAAAATTCTTATGAAACTCAATGGTGGAAAAAATCGCACCAGCCATTGACCTACATTTTTGATTGATGGATTTAAGGTAGGTCATTCTTGGTTACTATGTCAAAAACTTGTTTTGATTGTATAAGCATGGGTTATTAATTTATAAGTTCTAGTAGAAAGTGAATATTGGTACTGTGGAAGTTGTCAGGCAAGGTTAATGAACTGAACAATGGATTTTATGTAAATTATTCTTGTTCATAAGCATGGGTTGTTAACTTATAAGTTCTAGTAGGAAGTAAAGGTTGTTTGTACTGTGGAAATTGTCAGGCAAGTATCAGAAAAACATTTATTGATACTTTTGTGTATCAAGATATAAAATAATAAAAATAAAAACGAAAACGTAAACAAGAAAACGTGTAATCCATAATTTTAGTTCTTAAAAGTTGAATTTATGAAAGAATTTATGTAAATAAAATAATATGTAAAAAAAAGATTTTTTAAAATATGCTTTTAGCGAAACCGAATTCGCCCCCTAAACAGTAGAAAATAAAATTGATTGCAAAACTTTAGCTTTTTGGATTGTTATAATATAAAAGTGAATTGCTAGTGCAAGCATTTTGGACTGTTATAATATAAAAGTAAATTGCTGGAATAAGGTTAAATAAAAATCTGGGAAATTTGAGGTTCGTGTTTCTTTTTTATTCCAGCAATTCCTTTTAATTTAAATCCTAATACAAAACACATGTGCACATCAAGATTGATTGAACTAAATTATTGTAGGAGGAAAGATCAAATAATATGTGTATATTATACATAAAATTTTATTAAAAAAATGTTGATGAATACAGTTAACAAAAAAAAAAAAAATGTACGTACACGAATTGGATTCGAACCAAATTATTCTTACTTTCAAAACCTGTACACTCTCCTCTGCACTATACAACACTTAAATATTTAATGAACATATTACGAACATAAAATCTTAATTTTTAACCATGCATATTCAATATGCATTAAAGAATGTGGATAGCAAATATTTTGATTTAAAAACAAATGTTGTAAACAAAATAACTTAGCAACATACATAAAAATATTGTATGTATGGATGTGTTTTGCTAATTATGCTAATACAAAACACCAGGAAAGATCAAAAATATAATGTGTATGTTTGTATGCATGAATAAGAGATAAAGATGTAAGTTTTAAATTCATATATACAAAATATATACATATTTTATTCAAAAAATGTTGATGTATAGATAGTTAAAAAAAAGAAAAGTTGCATGTGAACTGGATTCGAACAACATGACCCCCACTTTTGAAACCTGTACACTTTCCTCTGCACCATACTACACTTATAAATGTTGCTAACAGATTTCGAAGATAATAAAAAGTGTGACAGAATGACAAATAAATAAATAAATAAACCGACACCGACGAGTATAATATAATATAAAAGCATATAAAGAATACAAGAAATTTATGTAAAAGAATACAAGAAATATAAATCTGACAATGAAAAACCGTTTTTGTTTTAAGAAAGAGATTGAGAATAATAATAAGATAATGAGAAAAAACATAAGACCTCTGTATATATTAATCAAATACACATGAACTTTCAAACTATTTTGTATTCTTTTAATTTCTGTTTACCTGTTGTAAAATAAATTGTAAAAACTAGTTTGACCTTTTCAAACAATTTAAAACTTATGAATGCAAATGCTAAAAAAAAAATTATTGAATCATCTGTTATGTAAGATTTCTTTTTTCTGTTCTGTAAGAACATTGCGAAAATAATTCGAAATATTTGATTTGTTTGTTTGTGTTATTATTGTTACATTGTATAGGCTAAGAAATGAAAAAAAAATCAAGAACAAGTTAATTGCTTTAGGTATTTATTAGTAAACATAAAAATTATAAAAATAAAACTATTTTTTTTTTTTTTAAAAAAAAAGAATAATCTAAAATATGAAAGTAAAAATAAAAAAAAAAACAAGTAAATGTAACAGTAAATCGATGCAACCGACTTATTAATACCCTACACCTGAATAATTCGAATTAACTTAAAAACCCATAAGTTTTTTTGGCAGCTGCTTGAACTTCTTCCCTTTTGTGTCTTATTCAACTCGAATTTCAGGAAAGTAAAAGAGGCATCCTCTTGGGATATGCTTGACACCTTTGTAAAAAACTTTAAGTTTCTATATTTATTAATTTCGAAGATTGTTTGATCCTTGGGAGGTGTGTGTCAGGTACCCGATTTGCCACTCCAATTCATCGAATCCATCTCAGGAACATAAAACAAACATGCCAGAACACCATTGTACTAAATTTAAAGGTTCTACTTTTGTTGGTTTTAGAGATATGCTCGTTGCTCTTGTGCTCGTCCGGAAGTTTCCAAAATACGAACTCATGGTTCAAATTCTTTCAAATGTCAGTTTCCAATTTTACAGAAAAGAAAACATAACAGAACACCTTTGTACTAAAAATAAAAGTTCTATCTTTGTTGGTTGTGGAGATATACTCGTTTGCTCTGGGGCTCGTTCGGAAGCTCCCAAGATTTGAACCCATGGACCAAATCCTCACAAATTTCAAAAACATAAATCAAACATGAAAGAACACCATTCTGCCTAATTTAAAGGTTATATTTTTGTTGCTTTTGGAGATAATATCATTTGCTCTGAGGCTCGTTCGGAAGCTTCCAAAATCCGAACCCATGGACCATATCCTCTTAAATTTCAGAAACATGAATCAAACGGGAAGGAGCATCATTGTAAAAAATTTAAAGGTTCTATCTTTGTTGGTTCTTTTATGGAAAATTTTCAATTTCAAAAAAATAGATTAAATTATACCAAATTATGTTTTTCATATTATTATAGTGTCGTATTCATTGCAATTCCTTTAACATATCCTAAACGCGAGGAATTCTCTTTTTCTTACATTATTTTTTGTAAATTTTGTTCCTATTTATATATTTTTCTCCTTATTTTCTTTCGTCGACTTCCCATTTCTATATGAGTTAAACTGGTCCCAGTTCTAAGGTTTTCTATTGCAAAAACTTCTATAAGTTTGTACAAACTTTTATCAACTAGCCTTTTTAACCGTGCGTGCCATGATTCCACACTATTCTGTGTTCTTCGAAAATGTTCATCTAATAATTCTGAACATGACAAGAACGATGGTAAATAGGTGGCTTTGGCTTTCTTTCATCTTGAACCTATATAATTTTTTTTAAACCATTTTCCTATCTTTAAGCTATTTTGGCCAAATTCCTTGTGAAGTTCCTTGTAGTAGGTTGTAATTTCATAAGGAGGAACGAAAGAGAGACTTTTTAGCATTCTTATTTTTAGACTGAAAGACTCATTTTTGCCGTATCTAGCCACCAATTTTTCTTTTTTATCCTTCTATACATTATTTGGCCGAAATGAAACTGACAACCCTTGTTTTTTGCTTTCGGGAACCTCAAATGTGCTGCTTTTAAACTTGCTTTTTCAAAATCAGATAAAATATATTTCGGTTCAAAATTTATTTCATTTGAAGCAACAATATCACACAATTCACCAAAAAATAGTTTATACAATTTTGATGATTTGCTAGTCATCAAACAGAAAATACCAAGAAAACTTCGTTGTTTATATAAATATGAATAGAAAATAACTGTTTCATAACAGAAATGTCCCATGCATTAGCTACATTTTTGATTTAGCCATTTTTTTCAGTACTGGAATTGTTCCAAGTATGATTATTTTATATTTTCCTAGCTGTTTTTCAGACAAAACAAACATGACCTTCTATTATCTTAAAATTTAAAACAAAAAATATATTATAATATTTAAGTTTAAGGCCCGTTTTTTTCGATCGTAATTTTTAAATTTTAACTAATCGAAAGCAAAAAATGTTTTGGAGAATTAAGTTTCTTATACTTTTTGAAGAGCGTTAGTTGTTACTGGCTTATGTCAAAAAATTAAATTGAATATTATATTTGTAAAAATATTTTTAAAAACTCTAATGTACATACTTCAGCCTTTCTGATATTTTAATTTCTTCTAATATTGTAGGCTCCTTTTCAGAAATAGCTCTTAATCTTCTTATTTTATTTGTTTGAGCTTGATCTTCAGACAAATATACACGGCAGTTGGTTGTACATTGTACCTGAAAGATGTTAATTTGTTATTCAGATTTAATATGTACAAACATATTTGACTTTTAAGATGTGCCTTGCTCTTGTATACTTCTGTCTTGTATGATAAAGGCGAGTATGTGTGTTCTGTTGGATTCTTTTTGATTTTATGAGATCCATAGTCACCACTCTTGCCTTGCACATGTGTGATTTATTTTGCTCGCAGATCCAGTATGTACTTGATTTTACATTTTTTTCCCGATAGTAAACAAAACCATTTATTGAAAGTTTAATATTATTTTTATTGGAATAATTTCAATTATGTCCATTCTACCAAAACAATTGATTTTTTTATTAAACTATAACTTATTACAATATAATTTGTTAATTATATTATTTATCACAATTATGAATTAATAATATCAATAAAAAGCTGCAAACTAATTTAAATATACGGTACTTACTACAGCTGATTTTTAAATTATCACAAAATAATTTACTGATTATATGACATATTATAATATTAAAGAAAGTTGTAAATTAATTAATGAATTTTTAAAATTCTTATGAAACTCAATGATGGAAAAAATCGCACCAGCCATTGACCTACATTTTTGATTGATGGATTTAAGGTAGGTCATTCTTGGTTACTATGTCAAAAACTTGTTTTGATTGTATAAGCATGGGTTATTAATTTATAAGTTCTAGTAGAAAGTGAATATTGGTACTGTGGAAGTTATCAGGCAAGGTTAATGAACTGAACAATGGATTTTATGTAAATTATTCTTGTTCATAAGCATGGGTTGTTAACTTATAAGTTCTAGTAGGAAGTAAAGGTTGTTTGTACTGTGGAAATTGTCAGGCAAGTATCAGAAAAACATTTATTGATACTTTTGTGTATCAAGATATAAAATAATAAAAATAAAAACGAAAACGTAAACAAGAAAACGTGTAATCCATAATTTTAGTTCTTAAAAGTTGAATTTATGAAAGAATTTATGTAAATAAAATAATATGTAAAAAAAGATTTTTTAAAATATGCTTTTAGCAAAACAGAATTCGCCCCCTAAACAGTAGAAAATAAAATTGATTGCAAAACTTTAGCTTTTTGGATTGTTATAATATAAAAGTGAATTGCTAGTGCAAGCATTTTGGACTGTTATAATATAAAAGTAAATTGCTGGAATAAGGTTAAATAAAAATCTGGGAAATTTGAGGTTCGTGTTTCTTTTTTATTCCAGCAAATCCTTTTAATTTAAATCCTAATACAAAACACATGTGCACATCAAGATTGATTGAACTAAATTATTGTAGGAGGAAAGATCAAATAATATGTGTATATTATACATAAAATTTTATTAAAAAAATGTTGATGAATACAGTTAACAAAAAAAAAAAAAATGTACGTACACGAATTGGATTCGAACCAAATTATTCTTACTTTCAAAACCTGTACACTCTCCTCTGCACTATACAACACTTAAATATTTAATGAACATATTACGAACATAAAATCTTAATTTTTAACCATGCATATTCAATATGCATTAAAGAATGTGGATAGCAAATATTTTGAATTAAAAACAAATGTTGTAAACAAAATAACTTAGCAACATACATAAAAATATTGTATGTATGGATGTGTTTTGCTAATTATGCTAATACAAAACACCAGGAAAGATCAAAAATATAATGTGTATGTTTGTATGCATGAATAAGAGATAAAGATGTAAGTTTTAAATTCATATATACAAAATATATACATATTTTATTCAAAAAATGTTGATGTATAGATAGTTAAAAAAACAAAAAGTTGCATGTGAACTGGATTCGAACAACATGACCCCCACTTTTGAAACCTGTACACTTTCCTCTGCACCATACTACACTTATAAATGTTGCTAACAGATTTCGAAGATAATAAAAAGCGTGACAGAATGACAAATAAATAAATAAATAAACCGACACCGACGAGTATAATATAATATAAAAGCATATAAAGAATACAAGAAATTTATGTAAAAGAATACAAGAAAATATAAATCTGACAATGAAAAACCGTTTTTGTTTTAAGAAAGAGATTGAGAATAATAATAAGATAATGAGAAAAAACATAAGACCTCTGTATATATTAATCAAATACACATGAACCTTCAAAATATTTTGTATTCTTTTAATTTCTGTTTACCTGTTGTAAAATAAATTGTAAAAACTAGTTTGACCTTTTCAAACAATTTAAAACTTATGAATGCAAATGCTAAAAAAAAATTATTGAATCATCTGTTATGTAAGATTTCTTTTTTCTGTTCTGTAAGAACATTGCGAAAATAATTCGAAATATTTGATTTGTTTGTTTGTGTTATTATTGTTACATTGTATAGGCTAAGAAATGAAAAAAAAATCAAGAACAAGTTAATTGCTTTAGGTATTTATTAGTAAACATAAAAATTATAAAAATAAAACTATTTTTTTTTTTTTTAAAAAAAAAGAATAATCTAAAATATGAAAGTAAAAATAAAAAATAAAACAAGTAAATGTAACAGTAAGTCGATGCAACCGACTTATTAATACCCTACACCTGAATAATTCGAATTAACTTAAAAACCCATAAGTTTTTTTGGCAGCTGCTTGAACTTCTTCCCTTTTGTGTCTTATTCAACTCGAATTTCAGGAACGTAAAAGAGGCATCCTCTTGGGATATGCTTGACACCTTTGAAAAAAACTTTAAGTTTCTATCTTTATTAATTTCGAAGATTGTTAGTCCTTGGGAGGTGTGTGTCAGGTACCCGAATTGCCACTCCAATTCATCGAACCCATCTCAGGAACATAAAAAAAACATGCCAGAACACCATTGTACTAAATTTAAAGGTTCTACTTTTGTTCGTTTTAGAGATATGCTTGTTGCTTTTGTGCTCGTCCGGAAGTTTCCAAAATACGAACTCATGGTTCAAATTCTTTCAAATGTCAGTTTGCAATTTTACAGAAAAGGAAACATAACAGAACACCTTTGTACTAAAAATAAAAGTTCTATCTTTGTTGGTTGTGGAGATATACTCGTTTGCTCTGGGGCTCGTTCGGAAGCTTCCAAGATTTGAACCCATGGACCAAATCCTCACAAATTTCAGAAACATAAATCAAACATGAAAGAACACCATTCTGCCTAATTTAAAGGTTATATCTTTGTTGCTTTTGGAGATAATATCATTTGCTCTGAGGCTCGTTCGGAAGCTTCCAAAATCCGAACCCATGGACCATATCCTCTTAAATTTCAGAAACATAAATCAAACGAGAAGGAGCATCATTGTAAAAAATTTAAAGGTTCTATCTTTGTTTGTTTTGGAGATAATCTCGTTTTCTCTGGGGCTCATGCAAAACCTCTTAAATTTCAGAGACATAAATCGAACGGCAACGAGCATCATTGTACAAAATTTGAAGGTTCTATCTTTGTTGATTTTGGAGAAAATCTCGTTTGCTCTGGGGCTTGTTCGGAAGCTTCCAAAATCCGAACCCATGGACCAAATCCTCTCAAATTTTAGAGACTTAAATAAACCATGAAAGAACACCACTCTGTCAAATTTGTAGGTTATATCTTTATTGGTTTTGGAGATAATTTCATTTGCTCTGGTGCTCGTTCGGAAGTTTTCAAAATCCAAACCAATGGACCAAATCCTCTCAAATTTTAGAGACCTAAATCAAACATATGAAAACACCATTCTGCCAAATTTAAAGGTTATATCGTTATTGATTTTGAGGATAATCTCATTTGCTCTGGTGCTCGTTCGGAAGTTTCCAAAATCCAAACCCATTGACCAAATCTTCTCAAATTTCAGAGACTTAAATAAAACATGAAAGAACACCACTCTGCCAAATTTAAAGGTTATATCTTTGTTGGTTTTATAGATAATCTCATTTGCTCTGGTGCTCGTTCGGAAGCTTCTAAATCCAAACCCATGGACCAAATCCTCTTAAATTTCAGAGACATAAATCGAACGGGAAGGAACATCATTGTACAAAATTTAAAGGTAACATATTTGTTGGTTTTGGAGATAATCTCATTTGCTCTGGTGCTCGTTCGGAAGCTTCCAAACCCAAACCCATGGACCAAATCCTCTTAAATTTCAGAGACATAAATCGAACGGAAAGGATCATCATTGTACAAAATTTAAAGGTTACATTTTGTTGGTTTTGGAGATAATCTCGTTTACTCTGGGGCTCATTCGGAAGCTTCCAAAATCCAAACTCATGGACCAAATCCTCTCAAATTTCAGAGACTTAAATAGAACATGAAAGAACACCACTCTGCAAATTTAAAGGTTATATCTTTGTTGGTTTTGGAGATAATCTCATTTGCTCTGGTGCTCGTTCGGAAGCTTCTAAATCCAAACCCATGGACCAAATCCTCTTAAATTTCAGAGACATAAATCGAACGGCAACGAACATCATTGTACAAAATTTGAAGGTTCTATCTTTGTTGATTTTGGTGATAATCTCGTTTGCTCTGGGGCTTGTTCGGAAGCTTCCAAAATCCGAACCCATGGAATAAATCCTCTCAAATTTTAGAGACTTAAATAAAACATTTAAGAACACCACTCTGTCAAATTTGTAGGTTATATCTTTATTGGTTTTGAAGATAATTTCATTTGCTCTGGTGCTCGTTCGGAAGTTTTCAAAATCCAAACCCATGGACCAAATCCTCTCAAATTTTGGTGACCTAAATCAAACATATGAAAACACAATTCTGCCAAATTTGAAGGTTATATCGTTATATATTTTGTGGATAATCTCATTTGCTCTGGTGCTCGTTCGGAAGTTTCTAAAATCCAAACCCATTGACCAACCTTCCTCAAATTTCAAAGACTTAAATAAAACATAAAAGAACACCACTCTGCCAAGTTTAAAGGTTATATCTTTGTTGGTTTTGGAGATATTCTCATTTGCTCTGGTGCTCGTTCGGAAGCTTCTAAATCCAAACCCATTGACCAAATCCTCTTAAATTTCAGAGACATAAATCGAACGGGAGGGAACATCATTGTACAAAATTTAAAGGTTGCTTTTGGACATAATATCATTTGCTCTGAGGCTCGTTCGGAAGCTTCCCAAATCCGAACCCATGGACCATATCCTCTTAAATTTCAGAAACATGAATCAAACGAGAAGGGGCATCATTGTAAAAAATTTAAAGGTTCTATCTTTGTTTGTTTTGGAGATAATCTCGTTTTCTCTGGGGCTCATGCGGAAGCTTCGAAAATCCAAACCCATGGACCAAAACCTCTTAAATTTCAGGGACATAAATCGAACGGCAACGAGCATTGTACAAAATTTGAAGGTTCTATCTTTGTTGATTCTGGAGATAATTTCATTTGCTCTGGTGCTCGTTCGGAAGTTTCCAAAATCCAAACTAATGGACCAAATCCTCTCAAATTTCAGAGACATAAATAAAACATGAAAGAACATCACTCTGCCAAATTTAAAGGTTATATCTTTGTTGGTTTTGGAGATAATCTCATTTGCTCTGGTGCTCGTTCGGAAGCTTCCAAATCCAAACCCATAGACCAAATTCTCTTAAATTTCAGAGACATAAATCGAACGGGAAGGAACATCATTGTACAAAATTTGAAGGTTACATATTTGTTGGTTTTTGAAATAATCTCATTTGCTCTGGTGCTCGTTCGGAAGCTTCCAAATCCAAACCCATGGACCAAATCCTCTTAAATCTCAGAGACATAAATAAAACATGAAAGAACACCACTCTGTCAAATTTGAAGGTTATATCTTCATTGATTTTGGAGATAATCTCATTTGCTCTGGTGCTTGTTCGGAATTTTCCAAAATCCAAAACCATGGACAAAATCCTCTCAAAATTCAGAGACTTAAATAAAACATGAAAGAACACCACTCTGCCAAATTTAAAGGTTATATCTTCATTGGTTTTGGAGATAATCTCATTTGCTCTGGTGCTCGTTCGGCAGTTTCAATAATCCAAACCCATGGACCAAATCCTCTCAAATTTCAGAGACTTAAATAAAACATGAAACACATCACTCTGCCAAATTTGAAGGTTATATCTTCATTGGTTTTGAAGATAATCTCATTTGCTCTGGTGCTCGTTCGGAAGCTTCTAAATCCAAACTCATGGACCAAATCCTCTTAAATTTCAGAGACATAAATCAAACAGGAAGAAACATCATTGTACAAAATTTAAAGGTTATATATTTGTAGGTTATGGAGATAATCTCATTTGCTCTGGTGCTCGTTCGAAAGCTTCCAAAATCCGAACCCATGGACCAAATCCTCTTAAATTTTTGACACATAAATAAAACATGAAAGAACACCACTCTGTCAAATTTGAAGGTTATATCTTCATTGGTTTTGGAGATAATCTCATTTGCTCTGGTGCTCGTTCGGCAGTTTCAATAATCCAAACCCATGGACCAAATCCTCTCAAATTTCAGAGACTTAAATAAAACATGAAAGAACAACACAGATAATAAATTTGCTCTGAGGCTCGTTCGGAAGCTTTCAAATCCAAACCCATGGACCAAATCCTCTTAAATTTCAGAGACATAAATCAAACGGGAAGGAACATCATTGTACAAAATTTAAAGGTTATATATCTGTTGGTTTTGGAGATAATCTCATTTTCTCTGGTGCTCGTTCGGAAGCTTCCACAACCCAAACCCGAGAACTAAATCCTCTAAAATTACAGAGATATAAATCGAACGGGAAGAAACATCATTGTACAAAATTTAAAGGTACTATTTTTGTTGGTTTTGGAGATAATCTCGTTTGCTCCCGAATCATTCGGAATCTTCCAGAATCCGAACCCATGGACGGATTTATTCCAGATTCGAACTTGGCCTTCCTTTCGTAATTAGTAACCAACTATATAAATTTCATCAAGATAGCTTCATTAGTTTTTGAGTTATCGTGTAAACGGACGGACGGACATCGCTAAATCGACTCAGGATGTGATCCTAATTCAGATTATATATACAAGTCCATATCTAACCCGCTTCCTTTTGGTGGTTACAAACACCATACCAAAGTTAATATACCCTATACTTTAGGTGTAGGGTATAATAAAAAATTTTTTTAATAAATCAAGTAAATGTAACAGTAAGTCGATGCAACCGACTTATTAATACCCTACACCTGAATAATTCGAATTAACTTAAAAACCCATAAGTTTTTTTGGCAGCTGCTTGAACTTCTTCCCCTTTGTGTCTTATTCAACTCGAATTTCAGGAACGTAAAAGAGGCATCCTCTTGGGATATGTTTGACACTTTTGCAAAAAACTTTAAGTTTCTATCTTTATTAATTTCGAAGATTATTAGTCCTTGGGAGTTGTGTGTCAGGTACCCGAATTGCCACTCCAATTTATCGAATCCATCTCAGGAACATAAAGAAAACATGCCAGAACACCATTGTACTAAATTAAAAGATTCTACTTTTGTTGGTTTTAGAGGTATGCTCGTTGCTCTTGTGCTTGTCCGGAAGTCTCCAAAATACGAACCCATGGTTCAAATTCTTTCAAATGCCAGTTTCCAATTTTACAGAAAAGGAAACATAACCGAACACCTTTGTACTAAAAATAAAAGTTCTATCTTTGTTGGTTGTAGAGATATACTCGTTTGCTCTGGGGCTTGTCCGGAAGCTTCCAAGATTTGAACCCATGGACCAAATCCTCACAAATTTCAGAAACATAAATCAAACATGAAAGAACACCATTCTGCCTAATTTAAAGGTTATATCTTTGTTGGTTTTGGAGATAATCTCATTTCCTCTGGTGCTCGTTCGGAAGCTTCCCAAATCCGAACCCAAGAACCAAATCCTCTCAAATTTCAGTGACTTAAATAAAACATGAAAGAACACCACTCTGCCAAATTTAAAGGTTATATCTTTGTTAGTTTTGGAGATAATCCCATTTGCTCTGGTGCTCGTTCGGAAGCTTCCAAATCCAAACCCATGGACCAAAACTCTTAAATTTCAGAGACATAAATCGAACGGGAAGAAACATCATTGTACAAAATTTAAAGGTTCTATCTTTGCTTTTTTTGGAGATAATCTCATTTGCTCTGGTGCTCGTTCGGAAGTTTTCAAAATCCAAACCCATGGACCAAATCCTCTCAAATTTAAGAGACCTAAATCAAACATATGAAAACACCATTCTGCCAAATTTAAAATTTATATTGTTATTGGTTTTGGAGATAATATCATTTGTTCTGAGGCTCGTTCGGAAGCTTCCAAAATATGAACCCATGGACCAAATCTTTTTAAATTTTAGATACATAAATAAAACATGAAAGAACACCACTCTGTCAAATTTGAAGGTTATATCCTTATTGGTCTTGTAGATAATTTCATTTGCTCTGGTGCTCGTTCGGAAGTTTTCAAAATCCAAACCCATGGACCAAATCCTCTCAAATTTAAGAGACCTAAATCAAACAAATGAAAACACCATTCTGCCAAATTTAAAGGTTATATTGTTATTGGTTTTGGAGATAATCTCATTTGCTCTGGTGCTCGTTCGGAAGCTTCTAAATCCAAACCCATGGACCAAATCCTCTTAAATTTCAGAGACATAAATCGAACGGGAAGGAACATCATTATACAAAATTTAAAGGTTTAAAATTTGAGATTTAAATTTAGAAACCTTTAAAGGTTTAAAATTTGAGATTTAAAAAAATTTAAGATTTAAAGGTGAAGGATATATTTGTTGGTTTTGGAAATAATCTCATTCGCTCTGGTCCTCGTTCGGACGCTTCCAAAATTCGAACCCATGGACCAAATCCTCTTAAATTTTAGAGACATAAATAAAACATGAAAGAACACCACTCTGTCAAATTTGAAGGTTATATCTTCATTGGTTTTGGAGATAATCTCATTTGCTCTGGTGCTCGTTCGGAAGTTTCAAAAATCCAAACCCATGGACCAAATCCTCTCAAATTTCAGAGACTTAAATAAAACATGAAAGAACATCACTCTGCCAAATTTTAAGGTTATATCTTTGTTGGTTTTCGAGATAATCTCATTTGCTCTGAGGCTCGTTCGGAAGTTTTCAAAATCCAAACCCATGGACAAAATTCTCTCAAATTTGAGAGACCTAAATCAAACATATGAAAACACCATTCTGCCAAATTTAAAGGTTATATTGTTATTGGTTTTGGAGATAATCTCATTTGCTCTGGTGCTCGTTCGGAAGCTTCTAAATCCAAACCCATGGACCAAATCCTCTTAAATTTCAGAGACATAAATCGAACGGGAAGGAACATCATTATACAAAATTTAAAGGTTTAAAATTTGAGATTTAAATTTAGAAACCTTTAAAGGTTTAAAATTTGAGATTTAAAAAAATTTAAGATTTAAAGATGAAGGATATATTTGTTGGTTTTGGAAATAATCTCATTCGCTCTGGTGCTCGTTCGGAAGTTTCCAAAATCCAAACCCATGGACCAAATCCTCTCAAATTTCAGTGACTTAAATAAAACATGAAAGAACACCACTCTGCGAAATTTGAAGGTTATATCTTTGTTAGTTTTGGAGATAATCTCATTTGCTCTGGTGCTCGTTCGGAAGCTTCCAAATCCAAACCTATGGACCAAATCCTCTTAAATTTCAGAGACATAAATCGAACGGGAAGAAACATCATTGTACAAAATTTAAAGGTTCTATCTTTGTTTTTTTTTGGAGATAATCTCATTTGCTCTGGTGCTCGTTCGGAAGTTTCCAAAATCCAAACCCATTGACCAAATCCTCTCAAATTTCAGAGACTTAAATGAAACATGAAAGAACACCACTCTGCCAAATTTAAAGATTATATCTTTGTTGGTTTTGGAGATAATCTCATTTGCTCTGGTCCTCTTTCGGAAGCTTCCAAATCCAAACCCATGGACCAAATCCTCTTAAATTTCAGAGACATAAATCGAACGGGAAGGAACATCATTGTACAAAGTTTAAAGGTTATATATATGTTGGTTTTGGAGATAATCTCATTTGCTCTGGTGCTCGTTCGGAAGCTTCCAAATCCAAACCCATGGACCAAATCTTCTTAAATTTCAGAGACATAAATCGAACGGGAAGAAACATCATTGTACAAAATTTAAAGGTTCTATCTTTGTTTTTTTTGGAGATAATCTCATTTGCTCTGGTGCTCGTTCGGAAGTTTCCAAAATCCAAACCCATTGACCAAATCCTCTCAAATTTCAGAGACTTAAATAAAACATGAAAGAACACCACTCTGCCAAATTTAAAGATTATATCTTTGTTGGTTTTGGAGATAATCTCATTTGCTCTGGTCCTCTTTCGGAAGCTTCCAAATCCAAACCCATGGACCAAATCCTCTTAAATTGCAGAGACATAAATCGAACGGGAAGGAACAGCATTGTACAAAATTTGAAGGTTACATATTTGTTGGTTTTGGAGATAATCTCATTTGCTCTGGTGCTCGTTCGGAAGCTTCCAAATCCAAACCCATGGACCAAATCCTCTTAAATTTCAGAGACATGAATCGAACGGGAGAGAACATCATTGTACAAAATTTAAAGGTTATATCTTTGTTGGTTTTGGAGATAATCTCATTTGCTCTGGTGCTCGTTCGGAAGCTTCCACAACCCAAACCCGAGCACCAAATCCTCTAAAATTACAGAGATATAAATCGAACGGGAAGAAACATCATTGTACAAAATTTAAAAGTTCTATCTTTGTTGGTTTTGGAGATAATCTCGTTTGCTCCGGAATCATTCGGAATCTTCCAGAATCCGAACCCATGGACGGAATTATTCCAGATTCGAACGTAACCTTCCTTTCGTCATTAGTAACCAACTATATAAATTTCATCAAGATAGCTTCATTAGTTTTTGAGTTATCGTGTAAACGGACGGACGGACGGACATCGCTAAATCGACTCAGGATGTGATCCTAATGCAGAATATATATACATTTCCATATCTAACTCGCTTCCTTTTGGTGGTTACAAACACCATACCAAAGTTAATATACCCTATACTTTAGGTGTAGGGTATAATAAAAAAATTATTTAATAAATCAAGTAAATGTAACAGTAAGTCGATGCAACCGGCTTATTAATACCCTACACCTGAATAATTCGAATTAACTTAAAAACCCATAAGTTTTTTTGGCAGCTGCCTGAACTTCTTCCCCTTTGTGTCTTATTCAACTCGAATTTCAGGAACGTAAAAGAGGCATCCTTTTGGGATATACTTGACACTTTTGTAAAAAACTTTAAGTTTCTATCTTTATTAATTTCGAAGATTGTTAGTCCTTGGGAGGTGTGTGTCAGGTACCCGAATTGCCACTCCAATTCATCGAATCCATCTCAGGAACATAAAGAAAACATGCCAGAACACTATTGTACTAAATTTAAAAGTTCTACTTTTGTTCGTTTTAGAGATATGCTCGTTGCTCTTGTGCTTGTCCGGAAGTTTCCAAAATACGAACCCATGGTTCAAATTCTTTCTAATGCCAGTCTCCAATTTTACAGAAAAGGAAACATAACCGAACACCTTTGTACTAAAAATAAAAGTTCTATCTTTGTTGGTTGTGGAGATATACTCGTTTGCTCTGGGGCTCGTCCGGAAGCTTCCAAGATTTGATCCCATGGACCAAATCCTCACAAATTTTAGAAACATAAATCAAACATGAAAGAACACCATTCTGCCTAATTTAAAGGTTATATCTTTGTTGCTTTTGGAGATAATATCATTTGCTCTGAAGCTCGTTCGGAAGCTTCCAAAATCCGAACCCATGGACCATATCCTCTTAAATTTCAGAAACATAAATCAAACGGGAAGGAGCGTCATTGTAAAAAATTTAAAGGTTCTATCTTTGTTGATTTTGGAGATAATCTCGTTTGCTCTGGGGCTCGTTCGGAAGCTTCCAAAATACAAACCCATAGACCAAATCCTCTAAAATTTCAGAGACATAAATCGAACGGCAACGAACATCATTGTACAAAATTTAAAGGTTCTATCTTTGTTGATTTTGGAGATAATCTCGTTTGCTCTGGGGCTTGTTCGGAAGCTTCCAAAATCCGAACCCATGGACCAAATCCTCTCAAATTTTAGAGACTTAAAGAAAACGTGAAAGAACACCACTCTGTCAAATTTGAAGATTATATCTTTATTGGTTTTTTAGAGATAATCTCATTTGGTATGGTGCTCGTTCAGAAGCTTCCAAAATCCGAATCGATGAACCAAATCCTCTCAAATTTTGGAGACCTAAATTAAACATGAGACAACACCATTCTGCCAAATTTAAAGGTAATATATTTATTGGTTTTGTGGATAATCTCATTTGCCCTGGTGCTCGTTCGGAAGTTTCCAAAATCCAAACCCATGGACCAAATCCTCTCAAATTTCAGTGACTTAAATAAAACATGAAAGAACACCACTCTGCGAAATTTAAAGGTTATATCTTTGTTAGTTTTGGAGATAATCCCATTTGCTCTGGTGCTCGTTCGGAAGCTTCCAAATCCAAACCCATGGACCAAAACTCTTAAATTTCAGAGACATAAATCGAACGGGAAGAAACATCATTGTACAAAATTTAAAGGTTCTATCTTTGTTTTTTTTGGAGATAATCTCATTTGCTCTGGTGCTCGTTCGGAAGTTTCCTAAATCCAAACCCATTGACCAAATCCTCTCAAATTTCAGAGACTTAAATAAAACATGAAAGAACACCACTCTGCCAAATTTAAAGATTATATCTGTGTTGGTTTTGGAGATAATCTCATTTGCTCTGGTCCTCTTTCGGAAGCTTCCAAATCCAAACCCATGGACCAAATCCTCTTAAATTTCAGAGACATAAATCGAACGGGAAGGAACATCATTGTACAAAGTTTAAAGGTTATATATATGTTGGTTTTGGAGATAATCTCATTTGCTCTGGTGCTCGTTCGGAAGCTTCCAAATCCAAACCCATGGACCAAATCTTCTTAAATTTCAGAGACATAAATCGAACGGGAAGAAACATCATTGTACAAAATTTAAAGGTTCTATCTTTGTTTTTTTTGGAGATAATCTCTAATATAAATTTCATCAAGATAGCTTCATTCGTTTTTGAGTTATCGTGTAAACGGACGGACGGACGGACGGACATCGCTAAATCGACTCAGGAGGTGATTCTGATTTAGAATATATATACATGTCCATATCTAACTCGCTTCCTTTTGGTGGTTACAAACACCAAACCAAAGTTAATATACCCTATACTTTAGGTGTAGGGAATAAACATAAATGCTTTTACAACCTTTGTACAAAATTTCAGGTTTCTATCTTTATTAAATTCGAAGATATGCTTATTAGGTCTTGGGAAGAGTGTGAAGGTATCCAGACCACGACCCCAATTCATCTAAAATTTTAGAGATATCATCAGAACAGGGTATAACAATCTTATATCAAATTTTAAGTTTTGTCTTTATTAATTTCGAAGATATGCTTGTTCGGTCATGGGAGTTGTGTGGGAGATACCCGGACTCCCATTCCAATTTATCTGAAATGTTAGGCAAATCAGGGATTCAGGCCACAAGACCCTAGTACCAAATTTTAATTTTTTTATCTTTATTAATTTCGAATATATGCTTGTTCGGTTTTAGGAGTTGTGTGGGAGTTACCCGAACAACCACTCCAATTCATCTCAAATTTTATCAAGGATTATGAAAAAAACACCTTCATACAAAATTTTAAGTTTCTATCTTTATTAATTCCGAAGATATGCGTGTTCGGTTTTGGAAGTTGTATGGGAAGTACCCCGCCTTTCTTTAGAAATTGTTAACCTATAGTATAAATTTCATCAAGATAGCGTCATTATTTTTTGAGTTATCGTGCGTACGGACATCGCTAAATCGACTCCGGAGGTGATCCTGATTCACAATAGATATACATGTTCATATCTAACTCGCTTCCTTTTGGTGGTTACAAACACCATACTAAAGCTAAAATACTCTATACTTTAGGTGTAGGGAATAATAAAGAACATGAATAAATATAAATTCAAATAAATAACTTTTACATTTGTCTTATATTCTTATAAACCTACTTACCAGAATTTTCTAAATGGAAAACCTAAATTAATCTAAAATAAGTTCCTATAATATAAATAACAAATACATTTTAAATTTTAATAATTTTTTATTTTATATTTTTTATTTATTATTACCATTTCCTTCAGCAAGTGGAAACATTTTTGAATCAGTGAGCAATAAACCAACTTTTTCATCTCTATTTATCAATATTGTCTTTGTTTTTATTTCATTTTCAAGCTAATTATTTATCATTTCCTCATATTTTGGAAGAATAAAAATAATAAAAATATTGGTCGCAAAGACTCATTTTACACCATAACAGGTGTTTATGTTTTTGATATTATTTAAAATATAGAGTCTGTTAGACTCCATATCTCTTATTTTTAAGAATTATGGTTTTTTATTTTCTTTTGCCTTTTTCTTAAAGAATATAGTTCAATGAAAACCAAAACAAAAAATATTAAGTTTAACTATGTTTAATTTAAAATAAAAAAAAAATTGAAAGAATTTGCAACATTGTAATTAAAAGACATTATAATAAATTATAGTTTAATAAAAATTAAAAATGCGAACTTAAAGCAATCTTAAAATAAAAAATAATTAAAAATATACTTTCCAGCATTGCAGCCAAAAGACATTCTAGTAAATTACAGTTTAATAAAAACCAAACAAAAAATATTAAATCTATTCACACCCGATTTAAATAAAACAGAATTTAAAAAATTTAAAAAAAAATTAAATTTACCTCAATACTTTTCAAATTAGTATAAATGCAGCGAAATTTGTAGAATAGTTACAGACTCATTTAACAATTTACAAAATAATGGCGCCAGAATATATAAGTATGTTTTTTAACGGGGCAGACAATGCATCAGCTGTGCGTCTTCCAGCAAAAAGAAGAAAAGGGAAGACCGAAGACGAAAAACTTACACATTATCAGCAACCTTATCAGCATCAACAACAACAAGAACAACAACATCAACACTTTCAACAACAAGAACAACAGCATCAACCCCATCAACAACAAGGACAACAACATCAGCAACGACAACGACAACCACAACCATAACAACAACAGCCGGCTGAAAAACGAAGCTTTCTTGATGCCTTTAAGAAAAAGGCAAAAGAAAGTAAAAAACCATAATTCTTAAAAATAAGAGAAATGGAGTCAACAGACTCTATAATTTAAATAATATCAAAAAAATAAACACCTGTTGTGGTGTAAAATGAGTCTTTGAGACCAAAATTTTTATTATTTTCATTCTTCAAAAATATGAGGAAATGATAAATAATTAGCTTGAAAATGAAATAAAAACAAAGACAATATATAGATGAATTTCTATCATTTCTATCATTTCTATAGGAGAACTTCTATCAATATCTATTCTGAATCAGGATCACCTCCTGAGTCGATTTAGCGATGTTTAACAATTTCTAAAGAAAGACAGGGATTGCAAATGGGCGAAATCGGACCATGGTTTCGGCTACCTCCCATACAACTTCCAAAACCGAACACGCATATCTTCGAAATTAATAAAGATAGAAATTTAAAATTTTGTACGAGGATGTTTTTTTTTCTGAATCCCTGATAAAATTTGAGATGAATTGGAGTGGTTGTTCGGGTAACTCACACACAACTCCCAAAACCGAAGAAGCATATATTCGAAATTAATAAATATAGAAAATTCAAATTTGGTACTAGGTACTTAATTTTTTTTTTCATTTCTTAGCCTATACAATTTAACAATAATAACACAAACAAACAAATCAAATATTTCGAATTATTTTTGCAATGTTCTTATAGAACAGAAAAAAGAAATCTTACATAACAGATGCACCTATTCAATAATTTTTTTTAGCATTTGCATTCATTCATAAGTATTAATTTGTTTGAAAAGGTCAAACTAGTTTTTACAATTTATTTTACAACAGGTAAGCAGAAATTAAAAGAATACAAAATATTTTGAAAGTTCATGTGTATTTGATTAATATACAGAGGTCTTATGTTTTTTCTCATTATCTTATTATTATTCTCAATCTCTTTCTTAAAACAAAATCGGTTTTTTATTTTCAGATTTATATTTTCTTGTATTCTTTTACATAAATTCCTTGTATTGTTTTACATAAATTCTTTCATAAATTCAACTTTTAAGAACTAAAATTATGGATTACACATTTTCTTGTTTATGTTTTCGTTTTTATTTTTATTATTTTATATCTTGATATCCAAAAGTATCAATAAATGCTTTTTCTTTTCGTTTCTTTTATATCTTCTTTTACCTACATACATATGTATATTTTGTTATGAATTTGTGCAATAAAAACAAACTTGGTTTCACTTACTTTTGTCTTGAAAAAATCTTTTCTATCGTACTATTCTACTATTATTCTTCTATTATTCTACTATTTGTATGATATCCTTTTACATAGTATAAATAAATTTATTGAAAAACCTAAATATGTTAAACTTTTTCAGTTCATTACCTCTGCCTGACAAATTTCACAGTACCAACAACCTTTACTTCCTACTAGAACTTATAAGTTAACAACCTATGCTTATAAACAAGAATAACCTACATAAAATCCATTGTTCAAAAAAATAAAAAATTATTTTAAACATTATTACTATTAATATTTCTACATTGGAATACAATAAAAATATTACTTTATAGCTTCTATTTAATTTACAAAACAAAACTAAAAAAAAAAAACAGTTTTATAAATTGCGTGAAAGAAAACAAAAAATCCAAGAAAAATGTTAGGTAAACACTACACATTGTGCTTTGTAGCAAAAGCTGTAACTCTTATAAAAAGTTTAATATTTAATAAAAAACAAAAAATCTTGAATTTTAATTAGATACAAACAGCTGTAGTAAGTATTGTATATTTAAATTAGTTTGCAGCTGTTTATTGATATTATTAATTCATAATTGTGATAAATAATATAATTTACAAATTATATTGTGATAAGTTATAGTTTAATAAAAAAATCAAGTGTTTTGGTAGAATGGACATAATTGAAATTATTTCAATAAAAATAATATTAAACTTTCAATAAATGGTTTTGTTTACTATCGGGTAAAAAATGTAAAATCAAGTACATACAGGATCTGCGAGCAAAATAAATCACACATGTGCAAGGGAAGAGTGGTGACTATGGATCTCATAAAATCAAAAAGAATCCAACAGAACACACACACTCGCCTTTATCATACAAGACAGAAGTATATAAGAGCAAGGCACATGTTAAAAGTCAAATATGTTTGTACATATTAAATCTGAATAACAAATCAACATCTTTCAGGTACAATGTAAAACCAACTGCCCTATATATTTGTCTGAAAATCAAGCTCAAACAAATAAAATAAGAAGATTAAGAGCTATTTCTGAAAAGGAGCCTACAATATTGGAAGAAATTAAAATATCAGAAAGGCTGAAGTATGTACATTAGAGTTTTTAAAAAATATTTTTACAAATATAATATTCAATTTAATTTTTTGACATAAGCCAGTAACGACTAATGCTCTTCAAAAAATATAAGAAACTTAATTCTCCAAAACATTTTTTGCTTTCGATTACACACATTCCACATAATTATCAAAATGAACATAGATTTTCAAAAAGCTGTCCTTGTTATCAAAAATCACCAACATGCCCTCAAAATATAAAAAATATATTATGCAAGGACTGTAATTGTTATTTTCAAGGTCAAATGTGTTTTGAGAATCATAAAGCCTCGACTTCAATCAAAATTTGCTTATGTGAAGAAATTAAAAAATGTAAAAACTGTTTAAAAGTTTATAAAGCAGAAAAAGAGCATACATGTAGAGAAATTTTCTGTAAAATTAGCTTTGTTCTGGAAGATCACCAATGAATGGAAGAAACCAATTCAGCAGGCCAAAAATGAGAATACAAATAAGAATAAAGATGTTTCTGAAAGTTTCTATACATCTTTTACGACTTGGAGACTAGACAAGAAAAAATTGTGTCAACAGAAATAAAACAACATGAACCAAATGTATGTGTAATTCAACAAAAGTGTCACTTGTGCATCGAAAACAGTTCATTCGTTTTTGTAGAGAAAGTTGTGGTTATAGAGAAAAACCATTCGAAAACGAATTTATAATAAAAAACTTAATGGAGTACATTTTAACATTAAGAAACACTTTTAAGAATATTATTGTCACTGCCCACAATGGACAGGCTTTTGATCACCAATTTTTATTAAACTATATATTAATTGAAACTACCATTCAACCAATATTAATTATGCGTGGAGCAAAAATTATATTAATGATAATAGATAATATAAAATTTATAGATCCGCTTAATTATTTTGCAATGGCACTTGCAAAGTTGCCAAAAGCACCTAATTTATCAACAACGTTAAAAAAGGGTTATTTTCCTCATTTATTTAACACGATTAAAAATAAAAATTATAGTGGAAGTTTACCCGAAATTAAATATTATTCTCCTCATACAATGAAAGAAGATGAAAGAAAGGAATTTTTAAAATGGTATGAAGAAAATAAAAACAGCAAATTCAATATGCAAAAGAAGATTCTGGAATACTGTGCTAATGGCGTCAGAATTTTGGCTGAAGCGTGTGAGTTACATAAATCAACATAACATTGATGTTATGTTAATTTTAATGTAAATTTTAATTCATTCACTTTTTATAAATTAGGTTATTATAATAACAGGGAATGCAAATTTAGCAGTCCTTTTAATTTGTTTGAACTTTAATTTAATTTAATTTATAAAAAAAATGTAAAATTTATTAATAAGCATTTCGTAATAAATATTAAGAAATGCATATTTTAGCATTAAGCGACTTTTAATTTTTAGGTATATATAAGTTTATGTTTGATTAATAAAAGCAGTTAAAAAGACCATGCAATAAATGAAAAGTTGAGTTTTAATATTTTTGCTTCCGAAGAAGTTAAATCCGAAGATTGATTTAAATCGAGCTGTTAAATATTAATTAAAATTAAATTTTCTAACTATTTTAGTAATAATAACCTTAACATAATTTTTAAACGAAACTTTTTAATAATAATTAACTAACCTTTAGTAATAATTCAGTGATATTATGGTAAAGACAATTTAAAATTTAAATTCTATAAAACTATAAAAACCTAAAATTTCAAAAAAAAAAACTTTTATTTTAAATACGAGCATATAAGTTGATACATAATATGTTAGTTGATTAATATTTAAATAATCATAATAAACAACTACATAAAAATTCCAATATAATAAAATTAAAATAAGAAATTCTTATAAAGATTTCACTTTTATAATAAAAATAAAATACAGACAAAAAAATCTTTAAATAAAAAAGCATACCTAATAAAAAAAAAGGAAAAAACTGTGTATGAACTTAAATCAACAAAGAATATTTGACCAAAATAGAATTATGGCAGACCAATTAAGCGAAGAGGAAAAAAACCGTAGAGTACAAGATCAGGAAAGAAGCCTTGAATAACTTCGTCAAGAAATACTACAGTATCAACTTGGACGACAACAAAACGAACTGCAAATACAACAACTACAGCTACAACTACAACAACAACAAGAACCCGATCGACATCAACAGCAACAACAAATACGTTTAAATCAACAAAATCCAACGTTAACTCTTAGTTCTGAACATGTTTCAACACAATTCATACATATCAAAACTTTTAATGGATGTTCTGAATACAGTTTGTCATCATTCATCAAAAATGTTGAAGCTACCATTTTTCTTTGTGGAAATAATATACCATTACAACAATTTGGTATAAACATCGTGATTAATGAAAAAATTGAAGGTGAAGCTGGTAAATCCATTCAACAACTTGGAAATAATCCAACTTAGAACGAGGTTAAATCAAAATTGAAGCAGTATTTCCAGCCTCAACAATCGTATGCTGAACTGTTTAACTATTGCAGATATGTAAAGGTTAGCAATTTAAGAAACTAATTTGAAGAATTTAGAAATATAAGTTATAAATTGAAGGAGCTCTATGATTTCGATGATAGAAAACCTCAAATATATAATCCTGTAAATGTTGATATGGACTTAACTGAAATATTTTTAGAAAAAATTTATGGAAATACTAGGGCTCATATAGAGGAAAATATGACAATGTTAGATATATTTAATAAGTTTTCAAGATTAAAACTTTTAGATAATAATAGAACTATAGATATTAATCATAGGAAAAAATTCGGAAATTTTAACAAAAGTAAAAATCTAAAAATCTTAATATAAATAACCAAAAAAATAATTTTAGAAATAATAAAGATAGTAGAAGAACAAATTTTAGGGGTAATTTTAGAACAAATAATAAATTTGAAAGTAATTTACCCACTTCTAATAATTCAAAAGTTTTTAACAGTCAAATAATTTTGCTGGGAATAAAAATTTTCATTCAAATTCAAATCAAATACTTTCAACCCAAGCAGAATTTCTAATCTTAATTTAACCCTAAGCGGTAGATAAACCAACTTTTCTAACAATTCACAATCAAGAAATAAAAATTTTAATAGCCGTAGTTTTGATGATGGTAATTATTTTAATAATAATCCTGATTCCATGGAAGTTGGAAATTTACAGGATACTACAATAAATTTTCAAGACGAGCCTCGGAATACAACCTCCCAATAATTAATTTAACAATAGATAATAAGAAAATTAGATGTTTAGTAGATACAGGTTGTACCACTAGTATTTTTAGGCCAAACGTTCTTAAAAAGGTGTAGCCAAATATTCAGACAATTCAATAATTTTTACAATAAAAAATCCAACCGAAGCTTTAAAATTTAATAAAAAATTTTTGATTCCTATTCCGAATTCTAATCACAAAGAAATCGATCAGGAATTAGAAAGCATTGTAAAAGTAGGAAATCAAACTTATACTTTCGAAGAAGGAAAATCTTTAAGATAACTTAGACTAAGTAAGAACTGTATTGTAAAAAGTAGTTGCAAAATCATTATTAATAAAGAAGAGGAGCAAATTGAATTACCAAATAATATTTTAAGTTTGAAAAACGTAAGAAACAAAAAGCTCAATAGTAATTGTGACGAAAGGAATTTTGTACTCATAAGAAACTATTTTATTACATTTGATAATTGCACTCTCGATATAGATTCTAAGAAATATATTAGTAAAATTTATAAATTTGTCGATCGGTTTGTAATACCAGAAGGGAAATATGTCACCTTCATAAACACTAATTTTGCTTTTGAAGATTTTTTTTTTAAAATATAAAGATAATCTAAAAGAAATAGAAGAACTCAAGTATCATAAAAGAACTAATTATTCATTAAACATTTAATTTATAATTATAATAAAAGCAATAATTTTGTTCTCAATATTTTCGCTTTATTTATATATAACTAAGCTCAAATTAATTATATATAAGTAAGCTCTTTTAAGCTCAAAAAGCTTAAAAATCATATAACCAAGATTCAGAAAAATCGTCATACAAAAAAAAAAGAACGGGTTACTTTAATAGTTCTTCAATGTAACAATCAAAATGCAATTACATTGACACTAACAGGTGACAGTGACCTAATTCCATTAAAGCAAAAGTATAAAATTTAATTCAAGCTTCCAAAGAAGTACACGTTTTTAATTTAAAAAAAAAAAAAAGAAGAAAAATATGTAAAAACAAGCAATCATTTTTAAGGCATAAGCTATAAAGTAACATTATTTCTTCTATTACCTACCAAACAAAAAATATATATATATATAATATACATATATATGCCTACGTAAAATTTAATTCATATTTATAAACAAATACATTTTTTTAAATTCTATAAGAAAAAAATAATAATAATATGTAAGTTAAGAAGATTATTGTGTATAATCTTAAAAAAACAATTTTTGTTTCTTTAACTGAACTTGTTTATTCCAAATCACACTTAAGACTAAATTTTACAAAATTTTTTGTATATTGCTTTGGTGTAAATTGCTAAGGTAGTTTAGATTAAGTTTTACTTTCTTTTCTGTTGCATTTGCTTGAAAGATTGCTGGTAGGATTTCAGGTATTCTGATTTCTTTGCTGATAAATTTTTGTTGTTTGATCTGAATAGTTTGATTGTAATGTTGAATGATGAAACTTCCATTTAGATGATGAGTTGAGTTTTGTGCATTGATATGTCCATCGAAGTTGGTTAAAAAGATGGTGTTTTCGTCAATAGCTTAAATGATTTCTTCGTTGGCTTTGAAACTCACATTCGGAATGTACTCCTCTGATAAGTTGACTAATACAGTGGTTTTTATACAGCTTTTCTAATTCATTTTTTTTGCAAATCTTGACTTGGTTGAGTTGGCTACATTTGGATTTTATTTCATATATTGTATACTTGATAAAAAGTTCCTTAAATACTAGGTATACTTGAGTATTGTCTTTTATTGTACTTCTAATTATGATATAGTCATATTTTTCTGAACTAGTCTTAGGAATGGATAAAACGTAAAAAATCTTGTACCCATTATTTATAACGTGTGGTGTTGCATATTCTATGGCCTCGATTTCGTTTGAGTATGGTAATGCTTCAACTTCTTCCAGAGTTTGACGTATTTCTGTTTTGCTAAGAAGATTTGTGTTGACATTCCCTGCCTTTGCGAGCTCTGTAGCTAATACAATTTCATTTATCGTCTCCTCTATAAGTCCTAATTTTTGAACAGTATTTGCTCAAAGTTTTTTTCTATTTTGTAGCTCACTCATTTAGAATGTGGTTATATCTCGAAATCAGTTGTTTAGTTACTTCCATTATCTCCTTGTTGATCTTATATTGCTTGTTTGTATTGTCTGTTAATTCATTCTGGTTTTTAAGAAGGTTGTCCCAGTCCGATCCATTTAATTGCTCTTCGATTTCTTTTGGGTTGGCCTCTTAGTTTTCTTAGATCTGACATTATCTGGTTCAGTTTGTGGTCTAGTTGAAGCTTTAACGGGTTTGTTCTGTTTACCTTTTCTACTAGTGGTATTATTTTTTGGAGGATTTCATCGTAGTTGTGTAAATCAATTATGTGGATCATGTTAAAATTGCCTTCTAATTTTTCCGTGTCCTTGTCTAATTGTTGCTATTGTGCTTGTAAGTTCAAGTATGCTGGGTGATGCCATTGTTTGGCCCAAAAATAACCCGGAATGAAAAATCTGTTTATTAGTCTGTATTTTTAATATGTGATTTGTGGATTCGTTTTCCAGATGATGTATCTAATGTAACTCTATTATTTTTTAAAATTATTTCTTTTTTTTAAATTGGCTTATATTTTGCCTTAATTTGCTTATCTAAAACGAATATTTCTTGACCCGGTCTATATGATTTTGGTTTTTCCCTGTTCATATTTGCTCTATTTAATTTCTCTTTTTGATTCTTCTTTATTTGTAGCATTAAATTGTTAATAACTTTTGATCTAGCACTTATCATGCTTTCATAATTCGTTCTTTGTATTCTTCCGTAAAATATGTCTACAGGTTTCTTCTTTGTTACAGAATGTATGCTATTATTGTATCTGTCAATAGCTATATTTGTAATTTCCTTTTGCGTGAAGTCCGGATCTTCCTTCCATACACAACGTATTAGTTCTAAGATTTTCGAGTGAATTCTTTCAATAGTATCGTTTACTTCGCTCTTTTGTGAAGGTGTATTATATATCTGGATTCCCAATGCTTTAATATAGTTATATAAGTTATGATAGTCCATTATATTAACCAATAAATAAAAATAAAAATCATTTATAATCATAATAATAATAATAAATTTTTAACTAGCAAAATGTTATTTCTTTAACAAGCAATTAATTGGTAATATTATTTTGAACTTGAAATAATTCCTTATCTAATAATTTTTACTTAATTGGCATTTAAATAAAATTGTAAACGAATGAGTAATTATTAAAGTAAAGAACCTTAATTTATAAACAAAATAAATATTTTTAACCAAATAAAAAATTGTCATTGAAATTCGAATACTTTGTTATTAAATAACATTTAAAAGAAAAAAAAAAACAACAACAAAATTACATTTAAAAAAAATTACTTTCTTATTAAAAAAAAGAAAAAAGGTTCTTAATAAATTATTATTTTTTTATATCTGTTCCAAAAATAAAATACTGGTCTTATTACTTAATAAGAATTAGACTTAAAAAATTTGTACTTTGTTTTGCTCAATAAGCGAAAATTATTATTTATTATTTTAAATTAATATTGGAAAATCCACTTATAGTAAGTTCTGCTTATTAATCAATATGATAATAAGACCACCAACAATGTAATGAGAACAGTTATTTTGTAATGCAAAAAATTATTTTTATGAATTTTTACTAAATGTAGATCAATAAATTATATTAAGTATTTATAAAGAAATTTTGTAATCTTTTCATGTAAACCAATAAATTATATTTAGGATTTCAAAATAAGCAAAAATTTGTAAAGAAATTTTGTAACTTTTTACTATAAATATGTTTAACATTACTAAAAGAAATCACTATTAATTTTACAATAAACCAAAGAGAACACATTCTTGACAAAATTTTTTTATTGTTTTATTTAAATTTACAAAAAGTAAATTAACTGGCGCCCGAGCAGGGACCCAAGGATTGACCTTAGGATTTACCAAATGGTTTATCCAAGGGTCCAGGAACCATCAGTCGATAATAGAATCTTCGGTTTTAGCTTAATTTAACTATTTTATTTTATTGTGATCAAGCCTATTTTCTTCGCCACCTAGAGTGAGGCTGCTCTAGGCACAGTAAATATAGAGAAATTAATATAACAAACCTTTTTGTTTCAATTAATAAAAAAAAAAATATAAAAAAAAATAATAAAAAGTGAAATAAAAATTCTTTGATCACTAAAAAAAAATTAATTAGTGGTTAAACAAGGAGAATCAGTGGTAATAATTATCATTGACCAAAAATTAACTATTATTAATTAAATTTATTATCAATTATAAATTTTTTTTTTAAATAATAAAATATTATATAATATTATATAATTTAATAAAGTTATAAGCCACAAAGAAGGTTCTTTAACGACGCGCATCGAGACTGATCCTTTAACTTCAAATGAATTATTTGTAAAATTATTAATTAAAGCAATAAAAATTGAAAATGTAGTAGTAAAAATTGATTATGAACAAATTTTATTAAATAAAGAAAAAATATTAGGTAATTAGGTATTAGGTATTAGGTATAAAATCAAAAAATTGTAAAGTAGTTAATTCTATAACAATATGTAACGAAAATGAAATAATGGACATAACTAACTCTACCTACGCTCCGAACATCATAAAAGGCAAAAATTCAGCATGCAATATAACAAACAACCATCAGTAGAACTAGTAGCAGAGGGCATATTATTGCTAAATCATTTCACAGGAACAGTTATCATCAATCATGAATCAAAATTTATAAATGGAACTTATTTAATTATATTTCATAACTCCACAGTAACAGTAAACCAAAAAACTTATTCTTCAAAGGAAATTCCAACAGACAAAGTATTGCCAGCTATTCTTCAACCTGAATTTATTAAAAAGGAACTACAAGAACACCTATCACTAGAACTACTCCGCCATATTCATATCAACAACACTAAAGAAATTAATTTATTAAAAGAAAAAACATTTACTGATCAAGTTTTGAGTGTTATTGGAATAGGACCAACAACGCTAATTACCTTATTATTAATAACATCAATTATCATACTAACTTTAAGGAAAAAAATAATAAAATAATTATTAATAACAAACATGGCGTAAACACCGCATGCGAGGAATCGATAAAAGAATTACAAGATCATACTCACATATCAATAGTCAAGGAAACCAAAACACAACATGAAAATGCAAAGCAATCGTCATCTGCAATTCCATTGACAACAAAAATTAAGCAAAATAAACAACCAATCGCTCCCAAAAAAATTCATTCAAAACATCATTATACCCGTACGATAGGATCGGGTATAATAAAATTACTCCTCCGTTTGTAACACCTCGAAACAAGCGAGCTAGATATACCTTCAAAGGTATGGATCGGATCAGAAAAAAATTCTAAGACTTTTGAGCCATGTCCGTCCGTCCGTCCGTCCGTCCGTCCGTCAGCACGCTAACTCAAAAACTAAGAAAGCTAGAATCTTGAAATTTACACAAAATATTTTGGGAGTAATTTGTAGGTTCCCTATTTTTTTTGGTTGAGTTTGGACCAAGCCTTAGGGTAGCTCTCGAACACCTAACTTTTAGATCTCCACATTTTTTTTGCAATAGAGCTATGAAATTTTAAATGCTGATAGATGTCACAAAAATATTAATTTTATTTTTAATAACTTTTTTTTGTATCCCCACCCGTTACGGAGCTACAGCTCCCCAAAGGTTCAAAAAAGCTCTATATTTAAATTGTTATAGCACAAGTTCTATAAGGTATATCTTCATTTTGAAAACGCCAAACGATTACTACTTTCATTAGCTTTAAAAGTATATATACAATAAATATATATTTTTGGCATAAGGTGTCTTAATTTACCGTTATGCGAAACTCAAATTTTGCAAAATTCTTTAACCCTTCCATCTTCTAAACGGTTAAAGTTGTAAACTTGAAATTTTGACAGAAGTTAGATCTTTGAAAATTAATATGAGTCATTTCAGAAATTTTTTTTGTATCACCCCCCGGGAGCTGTAAGGGGTCAAAAACTGAAAATTTCCTATTTTTAAACACCTGTAACTTGAACACCTGTTAAAATTTTTTTGAAGTAATACACAAAAATTAAAGCTCCAACATTATACTTTTATTTCTGTTAACAACTTTTTTAATAATGTAGGGTTACTTTATAATTGACGAAAGTGTTACTTGATTTTTTCAAATTTTCTAACAAATTTCTTTAACGAATTTTTTCCATTTTGTTTTACTCGATAATTTGAAATTGTTGAGGATATAATGCGTAGTACAAAAAAATGTAATTAAATAAACAACATAACGGTTGCTTGAAGAATTTTTATTTATATGATATTGATATATATACATACTTATATAATATCATGTTTATTTACATATCGTATATGTCACTAGTGAATGAATGATAAGAGTATAGATGTATATTATATAGCGCCGTATTTACATACACATATGTAGTTTATTGTACTTATAAGAAATTATTCTGTCAATGGAATATTTAAATATAATATAATATAATATTTAAAATTATATTTACTGTTTTGTACTTAGTAAATTTAATATACATTTACCGCTTAGTATTAAATGGTACTATAGAATATTTGAAAAAGTTTTGGATTGATAATCTTTATGTGGAAGGTTAGAATCTGCTTTCGAAGAATGTACATATAAACATATAGTTTGAATATATGTACAACCCATAGTTCTAGAAATTATAAAATTCACCCAAATTATTTTAAAATACTAAAATATTAAAAAAATAATATTGTAAGCAGAGTGACAGGCTGTGAACATACTAACGGTTCGTACGGGTATCTAAGAGTTGACAAAGTCAACTGTATTCTTCCTCGTTTTTTTAAAAAAGCAGTCAAATGAGGACATTTGATTTTTAAGCGGGGAAGAGTTATGATAGATCATTACATTAACCAATAAATAAAAATAAAAATCATTTATAATCATAATAATAATAATAAATTTTTAACTAGCAAAATGTTATTTCTTTAACAAGCAATTAATTGGTAATATTATTTTGAACTTGAAATAATTCTTTATTTAATAATTTTTACTTAATAGGCATTTAAATAAAATTGTAAACGAATGAGTAATTATTAAAGTAAAGAACCTTAATTTATAAACAAAATAAATATTTTTAACCAAATAAAAAATTGTCATTGAAATCGAATACTTTGTTATTAAATAACATTTAAAAGAAAAAAAAACAACAACAAAATTACATTTAAAAAAAATTACTTTCTTATTAAAAAAAAGAAAAAAGGTTCTTACTAAATTATTATTTTTTTATATCTGTTCCAAAAATAAAATACTGGTCTTATTACTTAGAAAGAATTACACTTAAAAAATTTTGTTTTGCTCAAAGGACTTTGTTTTGCTCAATAAGCGAAAATTATTATTTGTGAACTAAAAATAAATATTGGAAAATCCACTTATAGTAAGTTCTGCTTATTGATACTAAGACCACCAACAATGTAATGAGAACAGATATTTTGTAATGCAAAAAATTATTTTTATGAATTTCTACTAAATGTAGATCAATAAATTATATGAAGTATTTATAAAGAAATTTTGTAATCTTTTCATGTGAACCAATAAATTATATTTAGGATTTTAAAATAAGCAAAAATTTGTAAAGAAATTTTGTAACTTTTTACTATAAATATGTTTAACATTACTAAAAGAAATCACTATTAATTTTACAATAAACCAAAGAGAACATCTTCTTGAAAAAATTTTTTTATTGTTTTATTTAAATTTACAAAAAGTAAATTAACTTATATAATGCGGCTTCTTAAACTGCTCTCGTTGTCCATTACGACAATTTGAGGTGCGGTAAAGTAGTGAAGTACCTTCATTATTTTGTCCTTAAGATCTAGCACTGATCTATCTTTGATGTGGAAAAACTTGACGAATTTGGAAAATTTATCCACACATGTGATAAATTTTTCTTCGTGTATTTCCATTATAGCTATGTGAAGTATCTGGGATGGAAAACTCGGTATTGGTGTCTCCTGCATCTCAGGTTTTGATGGATGTCTGTCATATTTACTAATGTTCCAGATTTCACAACCTTTTGTGAATCGTTTTATCAAACTGCTCTTCCTTGGGAAGTAGTATTTTTCTAGTAATTGTGCTCGGTTCTCTTCGCAGTTTCGGTGTACTCTTCGGTGTTTCTTTTCTATAATAGTTAACTATCTTTCTTCGTTGGCGACGTCTTCCGCTAATTTCTGAGTTATTCCAATTTCATACCTATTGAAATTTTCTTTGTAAACATCTTTTAAGAGAGAAATGTAATTTTCCGGAGTTTTTATGCCTTTTATAATTTTTGGGATAAGCCTTTGCTTTAGAATTGCGACCAGATTTTCTTTAGTTATAGTCGGAATGCTGATATAATCCCGATGAAAAGAGCAATGAGGTGATTCATGCGCGGTTATATCTTTTCCTTGTGATATTATCAGTTGATTTTTGAACACGCTCAACGGTGTTTCGCAATGTCAGCTTTTATCTGAGCATTTTCGCCTCTGGTTAGGTTGGTGAGTGGCTTAGCCACTTTGGCGAAGTCCTTTATGAATCTGCGGTAGTATGACGTGAGTCGTAAAATCCCTTAAGTTCTTTTAGGTTTCCTGGTGGTTTTATATTTTTTATTGCAAGGATCTTCTTTGGATCTGCCTTGATTTCTTTGTCCGTAATAATGTACCCCAAAAATTCTGTTTCAGATTTCATGAATTCTGTTTTATCCAGATTTACCTTTAAGTTGGCTTTTTTCAATTTTTTTAAAACTTGTTCGATGTTTTCTAGATGTTCTTCTTCTGTTCTGCCGAATATTATAACGTCGTCAATATAGACGTAACCGAGCTTTCCTATATACTTCTTCAAAACATCATCAATCATTCGCTGGAAAATTGCTGGAGCGTTACGCAATCCAAATGTGAGCTCTAAAAACTCGTATTTTCCATTCATAGTGCAAAATGCTGTTTTAACAATATCCTTTTCCTTCATCATAATTTGGTGAAATCCAGATGTTATATCAATTGTGGCAAAGACCTTTGAATTTCCCAGATTACATATAGTGCTGGAGATATCGGGTATAGGGTAAGTGTTTGGAATAGTTACTGAGTTAATTCTCTTGAAATCTATAACTATACGATACTTTTGGATCCCAGATGCATCTTGCTTCTTTGCTACTACCCAAATTGGAAAGTTATACGAACTTTTAGATGTTCTGATGATTCCATCCTCTAAAAATTTTTGGACTTGATCTTCTTTTCGCATTTTGGCTGGATAAGGGTACGATTTGCTGTACACTGGATCTTCTGTAGTAGTTTTGATCTCGGTCTTCACATGGGTGTCTATGATTTCCTTATTTATGGGTCCAAAAACCTTTTTATATTTATTAACTATTTCCTTTACTTTCCTTTGGTTTTCCTATGATAAATGTTGAGTTCTTATTTCTATATTACTTACTTCATCTGATGGTTTTTCTTTAAGATTGATTTTAATATCAGGATATATGCGTAAAATATTATTTTTTCTACCAATTACTACTTCGACTTTCTTAGTCGTATCGTCGCCTATTATGCCGTCAAAACTTTTTAATCCAGGAAGAACGAAAAAGTCTGTGACTGTATTATTTCCCAAATTCTCGAAAAATTTTCCAGTTATTTTTTTTAATAAAAATTTATTTCTATGTCACCTCCAGCTGATCTGATTTTAAATGGTCGGATTGTTGCTTTTGCGCTTGGAGCCAATTCTGGTTTTATGAAGTTTTTGTTGGCTCCGGTATCCATTAAAAATTTTAAAATATTGTTTTCTCGTTTTACATACTGTAAGTATGGAACGCTAGGAAGGCATCCGTCATAAAATTTACCTCTTCCACTCCTTCTTCTCTGTGTTGATCTGGATCTGCATATTCAGGGTCATAGTCTTCTGCATATGACTCATTGTATTCATCTTCTTCAAATGTTTCCAGTTGGTAAAGTCGTTGATGTTTGTTTCCTGGTAGATTGCTCATGTTTGGTGATCTTTTATACGCTTGGTTACAGTTAGTTTCCGGTCTATTCATGTAGTCAATCTGTTGTGTTTGTGTTGACTCGACCACGTCCATTTTTTCCGAAGGTTTCGCGGCCTTGGTGGCGGGTGACTAAATTTTTGATGTTGAATGTTGTACGCCGTGTTTCTCTGTTGTGTTGCCAAAAGGTTATAAGTTGGTTTATTTGGTCTGATCTGTTGGTCTGTTTGCTGTAAATTGCTGAGTGACTCCTATAGTTATAGTTCTGCAACTCCATACATATAGAATATGCTGGAAGAGTGGCCGGTTTCTTCAGTAGCAGGAATTTTGAAAGTTCTCCATTCAGTCCTCTAATAAAAACGTCCAATGTTCTATTCCTATATGATTCGACTAATACTTTAACAGTTTCTTGCGAGTAATTTTCTGTTTTGATTTTTTTAATTATCAGGCTAAATTGATGATTTAATCTCGCATAGTAGTAGGTAACCCTGCACTTTGGGATGGGAAGAAAATTTGATCCATATCGCACGACATGCTGACCTACATTTTGATTGATGGGTTTAATGTAGGTTATGCTTGGTCAAGAACTTGTTTTGATCGTTTTGGTTTAGATTTTAAGTTAGGTTGTATGTGCGGGTTGTTAACTTATAAGTTCCAAATAGTTTTATAATAGGAAGTGAAGGTTGTTGATATTGTGTAAGTTGTCTGACAGGGTTAATGAACTGAACAATTGATTTTATGTATCTTGGTTACTATAAGCCAAAAAAATTTTTTTTTTTATGTTTTAAGTTAGGTTGTATGTGTGGGTTGTTAACTTATAAGTTCCAAGTGGTTTTATAGTAGAAAGTCAAGTGTTAAACAATTTAAAGTAGGGTCGGCCCTTAATAAACAAAATTGTATAACTGAAGTTTAAATACTAGGCGCACATATAAAAGTAGTAAGAAAATTTCTTATATGAAAATAAAAAATTTTTTTTTGTTTTTAAATCTATACAGAGCATCTTTAAAATCGAAAAGAAAAAAATGTTGCATTTAAATGAAATGAAAATAAAAAACTTGTTCTTTATAATAGCAAAATTACCTTCCTACTTTCTTTGAAAAATGTGTAGAGCAAAAAAAAAAGTAAGGCTTAAATAAATTTTTTAACATTCTAGTTTTAAAAGAATAAGAATTGGGGGCTTCCGTAGCCTAGCGGGTAGGCGTGTGGCGTATTAACCGAAGGAGTGTGGGTTCGATCCCTGCATAGGTCGTAAGTTTTTTTCTTTACATACCCCCCTTACGACCTAATATAATGTAAATATATAGTATATAATATAAACAAAATAAATAATATTAGTATATAATTTAATAATAGTATAAAAACCTATAATGGCCTTAGTAGCCGATGGTTCAATAATATTGCACTACATTAATGTATGTAATATTAATATAAATAAATAAATAAATAGAATAAGAATTAAAACTTTTATTTTATTTTTTGTTTTATACGCAAATGTAAATTTATTTAAAAAATACTTTTAATATAAAAATAAAAAACAGAAAAAAATTTTTTATTTTTAAATCTACAGCGCATCTTTAAAATTGAAAAGAAAAGGTGTAATCCTGTTTTTTTTTTTTCTGTTAGCATAAAGAAAACAAAGTATAGTAAGATATAGATTTTTTTTTGCTTATATAAAAATGTGGTCTCTTCTGGATAGAAGAGAAAACGCATTTATGTTTTTTTTGTTTTTTTATTTTTTATTTTTTTGTATTTGTATGGAATAAAAATAATTCAAAAATTTCTAGTTTTAAACTAAAAAAAAAAATTTAAGACTTGTTTTTGTTATTGTTAAATTAATATACGAGTATACAAATCACTAGTTATCTAGTCAAAACAAGGAATTGATATAAAAAGAATATAATGTAAAAGTTGAATGATTCTATGATAGTATAGTTCCTGGTTTTAAAAAATTACAATATTCTTGTAATAACAAGATAATAATTAATAATTTATTAAGATTCTGAAAAATGTAATGATCATAAAAGAAATCGAAAGTATAGAACTGTATAATATGTATGTAAATAATGTCTACTTTTACATGTAGATTTTTTTTTTGTTTAAATCTTTATTACATGCTTAAAAATTTTAAATTAATATACAAACAAATATTTTTACAATACAAATAAAAATGTTCAAATTTGAATGAATACTATTTTAATTTACTTATCAACATTTGCTTTTTTCTGTTATATCCATACGGTAGAGAACTACCATCTTCATTAAATTTTCGTTTTTCCGATTTTGGTTGATATTTTTTTATTTCGGGAATCGTAAGTACATCATGATTTTTATTTCGACGAATATTTTCTGAAATGACGTATGTGTCTGCACTATTCAATGAATTTAAAACTGCTACCTTTATGCTATTAAAATTAACTTTTAGAGAAGCTTCATAACTAAGAGAGAATCCTTTAACTTTACAAACAATTTTTTCTGTATTATCTTTTGTACAGTAAATTTTGTAAGCGTAGAGTTGCGGTATTTGAAGATAACGATTTCCGAGAGGAAATCGAAAAAAATACTTATTTCATCGTAAACGAGGAAAATGAGTTAATTTTAAAAGAAGAACGTGGTGATTTTCAATTCGCCACAAAACAATAATTATAGTTTATGCTTTTATGTTATATCATTTATAGAATAAGAATTATTATATATTAAGAATTATATTTTTGTATTAAGAATTTGTTCAATAAAAAATTTTATTTCAAATAAATTTTGTACTGTTCTAAATTTATTTTCATTTTTCAGATGTTAGGATTTTATTTTATTTTTCAGATTTTAAGTTTTTGTTTTATTTTTCAGATGTTATCAAGTTTTATTTTTATATAAAGAATTTGTTCAATAAAAAATTTCATTTCAAATAAGTTTTGTACTGTTCTTAATTTTATTTTATTTTTTAGATGTTAGCAAGTTTTTCAGATCCTTATTAAAGTTTTATTTTACAGATATTAAACAATATTTGTTGAATTTATCCATGTGTTATGTTTTTCGTCAAACCCAAGCCATTTAACAAAAACTTTATAGCCTTTTTCTTTAAAATTTTCTTGACAAGATATACGTTTGGGTGTTTAACAGATGTGAGTTCCTCCTCATAAAATCCACCAAATATTTAATCTTTATCATTTACAATCAACCAGCTGATATGTGATCGGAGACTGTTTACTTTGATAATTTTCAAAATTTCAGTAGAGCAATTCGGTTGATAACCTTTTTCAAAAGTTTTTTTGTATTTACTTATTCTAACATAGTTTCCAACTTTATATTTAGCTTTTAGAGAAATTTTAGGTTGCATGTAAACATTTTTTAAAATAAATTTTTCGTTTTTCTTAGAAATTTTTTCAGGAGGTAATTTAGTTGTTCTATGTTTAGTGGAATTATAGGTGTTTAATAAAGATTGCAATATATTAATCCATTTGTAGTTTCCTTGTAAACTAAATATTTTCCACATTAAATTTTTTAAAGTTCGATTAAAGAGTTCTACAATAGATGCTTTCATTTCAGAGTAAGTATGATAGTGATTAATACCCTTCTTTATAACAAAATTTAAAAATATCGAATTGAAAAATTCTTTACCTTGATCTGAATGAATGTTTTTAGATAGGTTTTTAGCTCGTTTTATAATTTTCTTTAAAGCATTTAAAACATTACTACCGGTTTTACTTTTAATTGATTCAGCATAAGCATATTTAGAAAATATATCTATAACGGTTAACATATATTTAAAACCTTTGTTAAATTTTCCATAAGGAATCATTTCCACTAGATCAATTTGCTAGGTATCTTTTACTCCTTTCTGCTTGACTTTCCTTCTAAGATACCTTTTTCTAGCTGGTCTATATATTTCTTTTACTATTTGAGATCTTGACATGATTTTTACACCATCTAACTAGTTTTAAAAATCCAATTTTACATTTCTTTATTTATATACTCTGAAAACTTTAAATTTTGACTGTATTCTACAGTATATAATGCGGTTCAATTTTACTGGCAAATCATTTTTAACTCAATTTTTGTAAGATATTATACAAAAATGGCAGCTGATTCAACAACATTTCCATTTACTGAGAAAACTGCAATAGCCAGTACACAAAATGAGGTTCAAGTTGATGAAATTACATCTACTGTAGATGACGAGGAATTAATGGAAACTGAAGAATTCATACCACCGTTTGAAGTTTTAGATGAAGCTACAGATGAGCAACAAATTTGGGAAATAAATAACCAAGAAGGAGATCCTGACTATTTTGCAGAATTTTTTAGAAATAATTTATATGTATCTATAAGTATTTCATAATAAAAACAAATTAAATAAATTTTACAAATTTTTCATTTATTTTTGTTCTTGACTAAAATATTACAAATTTTATTTTCTAGTAGTACAGGTATTTCAAAAAACTATCTAGAATAATTACATTGAACGCTATAACGTTGTATTGGAATATATATTTCTTCATCCAATTTCATAACATGATTTTCTTGACACGTTTTTATATATTTAATAACATATTCCCGTACATTTAATTCAGCACTTTTATTGTGTATCATTACAGCTTGAAGAAAATCAATTAAGTTGTAAAATGTGTCAGCTTCCTCCTTGTTAATACTAAGACATCGATCAATAACAATTCTTAACCCATATTGTAAACATAATTTTGTATTCTTTATTGATTGTTTCGAGTACCTTTCACAAAATTGCTGATGGAACTTACACCAATCGTGATATTTTAAAATAGCTAGCTTTTTTCCAATACGGTGAAAAATGCAAGTTGCTACAAGAGATTCCTTATCAAAACCAACAGGAACTTTTAACGACTGATTTCTGTTGAGAAAATATGTATAGCTCAACATCAAATTTGTGTTCGAACCTTGATCTTCCATTACTACGTTTTAACTAAAGCTTGTTAATATTAATTATATTACTGAGGTACACAAGATTGTGAAAAATTTGAATTTCCAAATAAATTATAGAACATATTAATAATCAGATTGTCGTTTTCTATATGATTATCTTTGTGAAATTCATTCAAAAAAGTTTTCATACTTAAACCAAAACATCTATACCAGCCAAAAACGCAACAGTATTGCTCATATACATCTGAAAGAATACCTGTATCTGCTTATTATTAAAAACTATGCACTGATTTTTCAAGTATTCCAAAATTTCCGATTTATCTGGAACTCCACCATACGAATCAAAATATTCTGTGCAACCGTGCTTTGGAATATAAAGAGCAAACCAATGTGTTCCCGGATCTTTTATCTTGTCAGTGTTTACAATTAAAAAAGTTGGTTTTTCTATTATTTTTGGAATTTTGTCTAAAGCAAAAACTCCCTTAAAATATTTGTTTGTAAATTTGTTATATTTTAAAACACTAATTATTTCTAAAGTGTTCATGACTCAAACTGACTCAAATCATACACTCTACTTATTTCATTAATGTAGTTCATTAAAAACTCCTTTTTTATTTTTTCATTTGTTATAATAACATCAAATTTTTCTAGTACCTGTCTTAATTCTTTATTAATTTTATCATTATGTACAGTTCCGAAAGAGTAATTTTCAAAATTTTCATTTATAATTTCTTTGGTTGGAAATTTGTAAGTAAACTCTTTTATAAATTTTTTATAACGTTCTTTAATTCCAACTAAACAAATATCTTTTACAAATAAAGTATTTTTATCATCACAACAAAACTTCACATCCACAAGTGCACAGGACGATGCCATCTTGTCGAATATTCAAATACATGTTTCAATATTCTATTTATAGATTTGTAAATATATTTCGATTTTTATCAATTTGTATGCTTGCATCAAATTCTCCATAAACAATAGCAGTTAGTGTAGATGTAAGTGGTTTTGATAGCCTTGCCTCAATTCCAACCGGACCCTGGTTTAGTAAACCTTGACATACTTCATTTCCAGATGCATCTGGAGTTAAATCAAAAGCTAGTATAAAAAACCCATTACTAAACATAGACTTTGTTATCTAATAACCTTAATCATTGTGGTAAATTCCAGTTCCTGAAAAAAGTGTACTGTATGCTCTTGTACAGCAATTATTTTCATCTGAAAAACTGATTTCAATTACTGAATTAGGTATTTGAACACCATTTACGTTTAACACAAATTGTGAAATATCAAAATAAGTTCCACTACATTCCACCCATAAGTTCCACTACTTTGCTATTATGATACAATTTTTGGCGCTCTTTTGAACCATTATTATCAGATTTAGCTATTTTTACTTTATCTAAAATCCATCCTGCACATTCTAAATGAGTTGCAGCAGCATCTGTACCATAATTTAATAAAGATTCAATATAAGCTCTATAGTGATAATTTCTATCAGACGGTGTTATATTTTTACCATTTAATTGAACATTGCATTGTTTTATTAAAAATGTTATTAACTACACTTGTTTGTATTATTATTCTTCCTTCAGCATTTTTATCATTATTCCATTGCGTTCCATCTTTCTTTAAGATCTGTACTTTTAATCTCAAATATGTAGAAGACAAATCTCTATATATATCGCCATGACCTAGTGAAACAAATTCAATAGTTGAAGGGTTGTCTAAAGCAGCAATAGGATTGTAGGAAACTTCTTCAGATCGTAAAATGCTAGACTGAATGGGCTGGGTTTTAAAAATATCCAACTCAGATTTCATACACTCAATCATAATTTATTAAAAATATCTTTTTGTTTCTTTTTGTTATTATCTTTGCGTCGTTTTGACGTAAAATAATTTAAATTTTTAATGAATGATCTTTTTATAGCTTTTCGTTTTCTTTTACCAGAACCATACATTTCATTCAGTTTTCGTACGGCACCACGTCGTACATTTTTAACAATCTCTTTACTACGATCTTGCATAACATCTTTTACATTTGCACCAGATGCAATATCAGATAAAGCATTGATACATCATTTTTGAAAAAAGCAGCGCCTGAAGAAAATAATGGTTTCAAATATCTAAAAAGTTCCCCAAAAAAGTTCCCCGTTCAATCCACGACCTCTTTGAAAAGGTACTGTTGAATGTAACAAAGGGCCGATATCATCAAGTCCTCTACCAGATTGAATTAAATAATACTTATAGTATACTCTCTCCATAATGAATAAAATAAAATAATATATAGTTTTGTAAAATCGCATTTATTTATACTTTTTTAAAATGTAATACAATTTTTGGTCGAATTGAACTATTGGAAAAATTTATTTTGTATCCATATTTATCACATAAAAGTAATGAAATGTTATTAAATGATTTCTCCACTTTGCAATATTGAATATTACTGAATTCTTTTACAGTATCAGTGAAAGAATTTTGTATGTTAACAGATCTTAAACACCTTACATCTTTATCACCTATTTTTTGCGGTTCAATTATGTCTGTGTATATAAAAAACATATCTGGTTTACTAATGGGAATCAATTGTACACTATCTATAAAAGTTTTGAAAGCTTCTATTACACGTGATTTATGTTTTTTTAAATCTGTAACTTTAAAAGATACTTGATTGAAACATTTTGTCAAAAGTCCTTCGAGGGTATAAGCGTAATTTGCTCTTATGTTTATATCTATTTTAGGCTTAGTAACACATATTGTGGTGTAACTTAAATTTTTAGGCATCTCCTCAGCTTTTGTTGGTTATGTATAATGAACTTCATCGTTTATAAAATTAAAAATTCCCCAAATCAACTGTCGTTCAACTTCTTTTCTTGTAAACCTATTAAGTGGGCGTATATTTTGAATTAGTGTTGGTAGTAGAAAAACTTTCCAGTCGCATATCATTTGTTTTTCTATGTATGGAATATATGATGTTCCAACTCCTATCATATCTTTCTGCATAACTTTAATAAATATTTGAGTACTTTTTTCCCATTCTTCACCATACACATTTGGAACGAAATCATTAATATAAATTTCTGAAATACCGACTTTTCACCTTGAATCACACATATATTTTTTCATTTTATTTATAAAAGATGATAATGAATTTTCTGGATAATAGTTCATAAATGAAACACTGAGTAAAGTGACATAAAATTCATCATTTACTTGTATGTTGTCCATGAGCTTGCGGATTTATTTTTACGAATTGGAAAATTAAGTTCTGTTTGAGTATTACCTACTGATGACCTTAAAACACGTCTTGATAAATTATTCAACTCTTTGCTATTTATAGTTTTTTCTTTTTTCGTTGGTAGGCTTGGGCTATTTAAAGGAACAGTTATAATGTCTCCTGTATTAGTTTCAAAAATTTCTACATTTTGATTTCTAATTGATTTTCTTTTTCTAAGACGTTCTCCAACTGGAGCAGCTGACAATGCTTTTGCTAAAACATTTTCCTGAATTTCATCATCAAATATTTCGTCATCAGCTTCTTTTTCATATACTTCTTCTTCTTCAGGAACAACTTGTATTCCAACATTCTTATATTCAGGAAAATGCGATTGAGTTTCCGCATCTATATTCATTGGTTTTGCACGAGTTTGAGTACCTTTTGTTTCCGTAATTTTTATTTTCTCCTCTTTATTTCTAGGAAGTTGTCGTTTTTTGTTTCTTATTTTAAATAGATTTTGTCTGTATAAATACCATTTTTGAGTGCCCGTGAGATGTTTATTTAGCGATATTTTTTTCATATTTTTATCCAACTCATTGAGTTCAACGTCCCCATTTTGCTTCATTTTCTCATAAATCTCAGGTTTTAAAATTATCATTTTATTAAATGTTATATTATTCATTTTATAAAATTTCCGATTATCCCTGATAGTATTGCACCAAGAAGTGTAGGTAAAAATCCACCACGTTGAATATTAATTTTTCTTTTGCTATTTATAGATTTTTTCCGGCAAATAAGTGATCTTAATTCTTTTCTATACTTTCGTAATTGGGTTGTTGCTGTTTTACTCATATTACAATTACCTTTTAAAATATTTAAAGATATTTCGCAAAATGTTTTTATTACTTCAAGGTCACAGTGTTTTATAATTACTTTCTGGAATTTTGGTTTAGAGGTTTTTAATAGGTGCAATATATGTCGATTGGTCTTCAAATGTTTCATATTCCTCCCCAAATTGTTTTAATTGATCTCTCGTACCATAACACAAACCTTTCCCAAATATATCACTTCTTAATCGAAATATATCATTAACGTCTTGAGTAAGATTTATTAATATATAGCCATATCGGACTGACGTCACATTATTATATACTTTTTCAAATGCTTTAATTTGATTGGGATATATTTAGAGGTAATATCTGCGATTTATCTCTTGAATTTTTGAAAAGTACTAAATATTTACAGTTGAGTGAAATATCTCTTGAAAATTTACCCTGGCGAAAAACATTTTGTGTTACAAATATTACAGATAAATTTCTATGATGTGATCCTCTAGTAAATAAATCACATACATACTTATCATGAGAATTTAACATCATATCATCGATAATAATTAACAAAGGTTTTTGATTATCATTAAAATATAAGAGTGTTACTATATTCCATATCTTTGACATATTGTGGAACATTTTTGTCTGGATTATACCAAATTATTCTATTAATATATGGTTGTATATTTTCTTTTTTATATTTTATTAAATTATGAATAAAAGTGGTTTTACCACAGCATGATGGACCAGCCACCATCATAGTAAACGGGTGGAATAGCATAATTGTATTAGTTAAAAACTAACTCTGTTAACCTATATTTATACGAAAAGCTCCTTTCCCGAAGTGAATATAAATGTAATTTAGTTATTCTATGGAACATTCTTCCATAAACCTTCGACATGGTTAAACATGTTCTCATAGTTGACCTACAATTTTTACAAGGAAAAGAAAGCAATATTTCCTAAAAGAGTTAGCCATACTTGGAAAAGGAAGTTTAATTCCAACTGTGTATCACTTCAAAGCACCGTACCCTGCAGAATAACTTAGTTAGGATATGAAATATAATAACCAGTATTGCGAAAGTAAAATAAATGAACTTAAATGGAATAACGGTTTAGTTGAATATTTAGATGTAAAATGTATATTTAAACACTTTTTAGAGTCAGCTGAAAAAATTTATGTTAAAGGAGAACAAAAAAAACTTTTTCTTCAAAAGTACATTGACAGTGTTAAAATAGAAGATCTAAGCAGAAACTTGCCATCATTGCAAAAGATTGATAACTTTAAATCAATTTGTCCTATACACTTATCAAACAAGAGTTTCAGATGTGCTGCTAAAAATTGTTATAATGAATATATGTATCTTTTAAAGGAAAAAATGTTGGGTTACTACTTTTAATTTTCATACTTGCACGATATGAATTTAAATAACAAAACTAAAAAAGTTCACTTCAATATTAAACAAGAAATTCACGTTATGCATGTATGGCAGTATGCTTACAGATCAGCAAGGAAAAGTCATTGGGAAGAATACGCACGTGATACAAGCAGATTTCAAAGACGTATAGAAAAAGTTGGTCTCACTATTTCTGCAATTTTAACATCTGATCATCGTAAAAAATGTTAAAACTTAGATTTAAATAAAAATATAATAATAAAAGAATTTAAACATAAAAATAAATGTCTTTTATTTTTATCTTATGTTTGGAAAATTGATACCATTTAACCTATCATTTAACCTATCTTTGAATTATTTTTTATTCTATACAAAAACAAAAACAAAAACAAAAAAAAAAAAAAATAAACATAAACATAAATGCATATCAAAGAGTATATCTTTAGTTTAATCAGTTCCATATTTTTGATTTGCTGTTTGTTTTCTTTTTATTCGTATTTTCTGAACATTCTTAATTAAAGAATAAAAAAAATATCTTACACGACATGCAGTCAGCTAATTAATGAATTTCGTTTTCTCTTTTCTTCTATAAATTCTTCTATGCAGAAAAGACCACTTTTTTATGTAAGCAAAAAAAAATCTATATCTTACTTTAATTTTTTTTTTTCCTAACAAAAAAAAAAAAAAAAACAGGATTACACCTTTTCTTTCCAATTTTAAAGATGCGCTGTTTTTATTTTTATATAAGAAATTTTCTTACTACTTTTATATGTGCGCCTAGTATTTAAACCAGGTATGCAATTTTGTTTATTAAGGGCGGACCTACTTCAAATTGCTTAACACTTCACTTCCTATTATAAAACTATTTGAAACTTATAAGTTAACAACCCACACATACAACCTAACTTAAAACCTAAACCAAAACGATCAAAACAAGTTCTTGACCTACTAACCAAGCATAACCTACATTAAACCCATCAATCAAAATGTAGGTCAGCATGTCGTGCGATATGGGTCAAATTTTTTTCCCATCCCAAAGTGCAGGATTACCTACTCATAGTATACGTTAATGTTACTTGTTCCTTGTGTAAAAGAGCTGAGCTAGTGTTCCAATGTCTTCAGATCGCGCTTGTCCGCATAGTGCAGAGAAAGACATTCTTTTATTTCTGTTCAACTATCGTCGAATATATTGTAAGAAAAGAGGGCCGCATCTGCGTTTTCTCTTATTTTACTTCTGATAGTTTGTAAAATTGCTCTATTCATTGGTTTATTTCTCACTATCTCGTAGTCCTTGAGAAAATTCTCGACTTGATGGATCCATGATACATACTGAACTGGGCTGCCATCAAATGTTGGAAGTTCCTTGACACAATCAGGAAGCTTGCTTAGTTCTTTCAATTCGGCTTCATTTTGTGGAGCTTTTAATGAGTTGGTTGAGCTTGATGACCTGGCCGCTACCTGGTTCTGTCGAGCTTCTAGAATGCTTAGCCTGTTCTCCAATTTTTTGTTAGATTAATTTGAGCATTAACGGCACCGGTTAAGTTGATTAATTTAGTTTTAATTTCTTCCAATGGTACCAGTTTTTAAAATTTTTTATTTTTGTACAATGATCTTAATTTTTTAAAAATGTGATAAATTAAAAATCTAGTTTTTCTTTCTTTATTTTAAAATTCTTTATTTTTTTATAATGGTCTTAATTTTTTACTTAATTATAATTTAAACTAATAATTTACTAACTGTACTAATTTTTAACTTATAAACAAATCTTTTTTTTTGAAAAGCTCAAGTTAATTATAGTTCTATTTATGAATTTTTTGATTTCAGTTTTCATTTAAGTTATACAATATTTTTCTATTTTAATTTTTTGGATTATGACTTTTAGTTTGCTTAAAGTATTTAGCATGTAAAGTGCATTTTTATTTAAATAGTTTTTACTTATAGTATTTTGATTTAATTTCAAGTATAATTTGATTTAAATTCATCTTTGCAATTTTTTATTTTTGGTTTACTTTAAATATTTTAATTCCGATATTTTAATTTTTGCTTTAAATTATGATTTTTAATTTATTTTAAATATTTTATTTAGATGTTTTTGATTTTTATTTAAAGGTCTATTTAATTTACTTAAATTTAAAAGTATATTTAACAACTTATTTCAAATATTTTAATTATAATTTTTAATTTTCGTTTTTTGTTTAATTTATGGATTTTAATTTATCTTGCATATTTTAATTACGCGATTATAATTTTTATTTAAAAAATTAGTTTTTATTTAAATTTATTAAAAAATTTTTATTTAAATTATGGTTTTTATTTTATTTGCTTTTGCTTTATTTTAAATTCCTTGGTTTTTCGTATATTATATTTTTGTTTAAATTATTTTTTCAATTTCAAATTTCCTCTTTTTTTAGTTTATTTTTAGTTTTCAATTTCCACGATTATAATTTAAAAAAAATATTATGATTATGGTTTTTAATTTATTTGCTGTTTGGCTTTATTTTAAAAAATTTTTTACTTTTATATCGTATTTTTATTTAAATTATTTATATCTTAGATAGGTAAATAAAAGTTTTGTACCTACAGTAAATAAAAGACTTTCATAGCGTGGTTGCGCACGTCTTTTTTTTAATGTAAGACTGTTTTTTTTTTTTGTTTTTTTTTTTACTTTACTGTTTCTGTTTTACTGTTACACGTCTTTTACTTAATGTTTTTTTACTGTATTTTTCTCTTTACTAAACTTCCTTTACAGCTTAGGAGTCTCAGTTGATATTTTTGAGGATGATTCGCAAATTCCCTTTGTCCAAAAGCGTTTCTTTTGTAGTTGGCCTGCTCGTGGCACGGTTCAATCACACAAAATGCAGAATATTCAGTTATTTTTGTATTAATTTTGATTTGGAAACTTTATCGAAACCTAAAACATAAGAAAAATTATACTACATGAAAAGGAAATAAACAAAAACTTTACATACAAGTTAACGAAATGAAATTTATTTCGTGTTAAAAAAAAATGTTTATTAGAACAAGTTAAGCTTAAGACTAAATTATTACATTAAATTTTACTTAATTTATACATTTAATTATGCTTAATTGACAATTTTAGTTAATAAATGAAAAAAATTATAATTTGTATTTTAACTTATAATTAATAAAATTACATTTTTGGTGAGAAATTGATTTAATTTTAATTCCCATAGAAATATTGCTTTATCAACATTTTTACATTAAACATGTTTGAACTTGAATTTGTATCCACATGCACCTGTTGTAACTTGATCTATCAGATATTGAAATAATGTTAGATGTAATTTGAGATGGTGATAACTCCTCCCCTTTTAAAGATCCGCGACCCGTGGATCAAAATTTAATTGAATTGATTGCAATTGTGGTTGCTCCTCTTTTTGTTGTTTTTGTGCTTCGGTTAACATTATTTTTTTGCTTTTTTTTCCTCAATTTGATGAATGTTGCTAGCGCCAATGTGATGATTATTGCTATAATTATTGTAATATTTATATAAGATGTTGCTTCATGGTTGAAGAATAATTTTTCTAATTTTTTGAAATCGTTTTTATGTAGATAATGTAGATATTTTAGATCGAGCCTTGTTCCTGTTTTATTTATGTTAGGTTGCAAAATTGGTGGTAGTATATGAGAAGTCCTTATTTCGTTATTAGTGAAGATCATGTCCTTTATTTGCAGCGTTTCGTTCTTGAATTGAATGAGAAAGGTGCCTTCTAGATGTTTACTGGAGGTGTTGTCTTTGATTGTTCCATTGAAATTTGTTAGGAATATGGTGTTTTCGTTTATGGGTTCTATTAACTCTTCTCCATTTATCTGATATTCGCAACTTGCATTAAGACCTTTCATTAATTGGATAATACAATGAGTACTTTCTAGCTGCTTTACTTGGTTTTTTCTGCATATGATAGTTTCCCCAAATAAATCGCATTTTTCTACAATTCCGAAAGTTGTCTCTTGGTTTGTCAGAAGTTCCTTGTGTTCCAAGTATATCTGCTTGTTGTCTTTTATAGTTGGTCTTATAACGACATGGTTGAAAGTTTCTTCGCCTGTTTTGGGAATAGATATTATATAAAGAATTGTAAAGTTTTTTACCATTATAGTTGGAGTTGCGTATTCAATAGCTTCTATTTCATTTGCGTATGGTAAGGTTTCTATTTCTGTTATTAATTGATTTACTTCGTTTTTACTTAAAAGATTCGTGTTGATGATTCCTCTTTTTGCTAGTTGTGCTGCTCTGATAACCTCCTTTATTTCTTCTTTTATTATGGTTAATTTGTTGAATAATGTTTGTTCCACTATTGTTTCTGAATCTTGATTTAAATGATTTATGATTTTGTTGAAGTCTTTCAAAATTTCATCTGCATTTTCCATTAGAATTTTATTGATTTTGTACTGTTCGTTATTGTTCATGATAATTTCATTTTTACTTTCGACCACTTTGTCCCAATCTGTAGCATCGGGTGATCCCGCTATCCACTTCCATGCAGTTCCAATCCAATTAATTGAGCGATGTACTCTTCCTGGTTGACCCTGTAGTTCCGATACTAGATCCAATATTTGGTTAAATTGATGAACTATCTGAGATTTAAAGGTGCTTTTCTCGTTTATTGTTGTTATCATTGGTAGCATACTGTCGATTATTTCTTTATATTTGGTTAAATCTATGAGATGAACTATATTTAGGTTTCCGTTCAGGATTTTTCCTCTTCCTTCTTTAATTGCTATTATTGGAGTGTTGTATGTGAATAGGTCAAATGAATATGACATCGTCCATAAACTAAAATTAAAGCTGGAAAGAAATTGAAATTTTTGTTAATTAATATTTTTGAGCTGCGATTTATGGATTCTTCTTCCTGATGTAGTAGTAATTGTGACTCTATTATTATTTGCGACAGTTTCCTTAGTGAATTTAGGCTTATCTTTTCCTTGAATTTGCTTTATTGCTGCGAAAACAGTTTGACCCGTTTCGTAAGTTTTTGGTTGATTTCGTTTATGTTTTTCTCGATTAATTTTATATTTCTGATTTTTTCTAATACGTCCTATAAGGTCTTCGGTTACTTTTTCTTTAAAATTGAGCAAATTCTGATAGTTAATTCGCTCGATTCTTCCAAAGAAGATGTCACTAGGTTTCTTTTGTGTTACAGAATGAAATGTGTTGTTGTATCTGGCAACTGCTATATTCACTAGTTCTTTCATATTTAAATCCCTGTTTTCACTTTTTAAACATCTGATAATTTCGATTACTGTTGAATGTGCTCTTTCCACAGCTCCGTTTACCTCGCTTTTTTGTGGTGGTGTGAAGTATAATTCTATTCCGAGTGTTTTTATATAATCTGTTACAATTGGGCTTATAAAACTTCCTTCGTTGTCCATTACTATCATTCTTGGTGTTGTAAAATAGTGAATGATTTTGATCAGTTTTTCCCTTATATGAAGTACGGATTTATCCTTTATATGGAATAATTTTAAAAATTTAGAAAATTTGTCGATACAGCTGATAAATTTTTCGTTCTGTATTTCAATTATGTCTATGTGAATTATTTCCGTTGGATAAACTGGTATTGGTGTCGGTTGTAGGTGAGGTTTATTAGGATGTCTGTCATATTTATTCCTATTACATTCTTCGCAAGATGCGGTGAATTTCTTGATTAATGATGTCATTCTTGGAAAATAGTATTCTTCGAGTATTTGTTCTTTATTTTCACGGTGATTCCTATGCGCTCTTTTGTGAGTTTCTTTAATGATTGAGAAAATGTTTTCTTCTTTGCAAATATCCTATACTATCCTTTGGGTTATTCTGATTTTGTATACGTCCTGCAATATTTGAATGAAATTTTCTGGAATTTTTATACCATTTATTATAGTTGGGTGTAATTTTTCTTTTAGAACTTTAGTTAGGCTTCTTTCATTTATGACTGGTAAGCTGATATAATGGCGATTGTATGTTGGATGTGGCACTTCGAAAGCTTCACAATCTTTACCCTGTGTGATAATAAGTTGATTTCTAAAAACATTTAATGGTACTTCGACATGTGGGATGAGATTTATACTGTCTTCTTCTGCACTGTGAATTGTTTCGCTTGCAGTTTCTGTTGATGATGATGACAAATTATTGATTTCTGTTGGTAATCTTGACAGAGCGTCTGCGACTTTGTTGGTACATCCTGGTTTGTATGTTAATTTATAATTGTATTCCTCTAGTCTTGCTTTCCATCGTTTTAGTTTTGCGTTGTTATTCTTACTTCCTAGGGCAAATGTTAACGGTTGATGGTCTGTTAGTATGTTGATTTGTTTTGCTCCGTATAAATAATTTCTCAGATTTTCTAAGGCCCAGACTATTGCCAGCATCTCTTTCTCGTTTGTGGCATAATTCTCCTCGGTTTTATTTAAGGATCTAGAAATATAGGTTATTGGTTTATCTTTACCTAATTCGCCTCGCGATAAAACGGCTCCGATGGCATGGTTGGATGCGTCTGTTGTTAGCAAAAATGGTTTGTTGAAATCTGGAAAGATCAACAATTCTGATGATGAAAGCAATGTTTTCAATGTTTGAAAAGCTTCTTGTTCTTCTTTGTTAAATTTTATTTTTATTTTTTTTGATTGGTTTGCACTGATTTGAGCATTCTCCCCTCTCGTCATATTGGTAAGTGGTTTTGCTATTTTAGCGAAGTCCCTGATAAAACGTCTATAATATGATGTTAGTCCCAAAAATCCTTTTAGTTCTTTCAAATTTTCTGGTGCTTTCATATTTTTGATAGCTGCAACTTTCGCCGGATTTGGTTTGATACCTTCATGAGTGATGATGTATCCCAGGAACTCGGTTTCCTGCTTTAAAAATTCGGTTTTGTCCAGGTTCACTCGTAAGTTAGATTCCTGCAATTTTAAAAAAACTTTTTTGATATTATTTAAATGTTCATCTTCTGTTTCTCCTCCAAATATGATGATATCGTCGATGTACACGTAACAAATTTTTCCTATGAATTCTTTAAGCACATCATCTATCATTCGTTGGAAAATTGCTGGTGCATTTTTTAATCCAAAAGGAAGCCTTTTGAATTCATACTTCCCATTCAATGTTGAAAATGCAGTTTTTTGGATGTCAGCATTTCTCATTTTAATTTGGTGAAATCCAGATGTTAAATCCACTGTAGTAAAGTATTTTGAGTTATTCAAATTTGCAATAGTATTTGTAATATCCGGAATGGGATAAGTGTCAGACACTGTAACAGCTTTTAGTTTCTTGAAATCGATCACCATCCTGTATTTTTTTATTCCAGATGCGTCCATTTTTTTCTCTACTATCCAAATTGGTGCGTTGTATGGGCTTTTCGAAGGTTTTATAATTCCATCTTCTAAAAGTTTCCTTATTTGTTTATCAACTTCTGGTCTCATAGCAACTGGATATGGGTATGTTTTAACATATACTGGTTCGTCCGTGATTGTTTTTATCTCTGCTTCCACATTAGTTTTGATAGTTTCTCTGTCATTTATAGGGCCAAATAATTTTTCAAATTTTTTTAGTAATGATTTAACTTTTTGTTTTGTTTCATACTGTAAATGACCATCTCTTATTTCTATATTGTTAACTTGAGCTGATTGCTTTTCTTTTAAAGGGATTTTTATATTGGGTGGAATTATCAGGAGATTATTTTTTCTATCTATTAAAGCTCCTAGTTGTTTTAGTGTATCATCTGCTATGATACCGTCGAATGATTTTAATCCTGGTAGCACGAAAAATTCCACTTCTATGTTAATTCCTAAACTTTTGAAAATTTTCCCGGTTATTTTCTGATTTATTGTTATATCTCCACCTACAGAATTTATTTTAAAAGATTTATTAGTTGGTATACTTTTTTCAGCATGTTCTGGCTTAACGAAATTTTTGTTGGCTCCTGTATCAATCAAAATTTTGAGGGTTTTATTATTTGGCATTTTGTATTCTATGTATGGAATGCTTGAAAGGCACCCATCATAAAATTTAGCTCGCCGTTTTCTTCATTGTTTGCTGGATTATTTTATTCTTCATGATCCTCGTAATATGTTGGGTAATCTTCGTATCCTACATAATCTTCATCTGCTATGCCATCATTATGTGTTTCTAAATTAAATATCCGTTGATGTTTATGTGGAGAATATTCTTCCGTTGTAATCTCTCTTTTTACGCCACTATTGTTAAACGGTCGGTTCATGTAGTTGACTTGTCTAGTTTGTAAAGAACTGTCAGTTTCCATTGGTGTAGGTGGTTTAGGTTGTATTGGTCTTGGTGGTATAAAATTTGGCTGGTTTCTGTATGGTTGAGTTGATTCTTGTTGATGGTTGTACATATTGTTTCTTCTACGTATTTCTGAAAAACTTGGCTTATATGTTGGAAATGATGTTTGTTTTGGGCTGAATATTTGGTTAATCGGTGCTGTAACTGTATTGTTGAAGTCTCTTCTGTGAATTGAAATATTTCTGAAATTGAGATTTTGAATTTCTAAGCATGTTGTGTATGCTTCTGGTAAGGTTTGAGGCTTTTGAATGATTAACATCTTTGATAGTTCTCCTTTTAGACCTCTGATAAATACGTCAAGGGCTCTATTCCTATAAGTTTCCGATAGAACTCCTATTGTTTCTGGAGTGTAATCTTCAGTTTTTAATTTATTTATTATTAGTGAAAGCTGGTGGTTTACGTGCGCGTAGAACTCATCTATGGTGAACTTGCCTTGATATAATTGGCTAAGTTGGTGTTCCAAAGTTCTGATATCTCGTTTATCAGCATAATGGAGTGATAAACATTTTTTAATGCTTGGCCAATCTTCGTCGAATATGTTATATGATACCAGTGCTGCATCTGCTTTTCCTCTTATTTTTTGTCTAATTGCCTGCAATATAGCGCGGTAAATTGGTTTATTGGACACTATTTTGTAGTCATCTAGGATGCTTTCGACGCTATGTACCCATGATGTATAATGAATGGGATTGCCATCAAAATTTGTTAATTCCTTGACAGAATCCGGCAATTTACTGATGTCCTTTAGATCCTGTTCACTTTTGGGTTTCGATTGGGTTCCGGCATTTGATGTTGATTGTATCGGATTTAGCGATTTTTCTAACCGTTCCAGACGTGATTCTAATTTTTTTATTAGATCATATTGTGCATTCATAGCACCTGTTAGATCGGTTATATTCTTCTGGAGTTGATCCATCGTTTAAAAGATTTTTATTTCTTAATTCTTATAATTCTTATTAAATTTAAATGAGTTAGTTATTTTATTAAATTTTATTCTAATTTTATTAATTTTTATTTTAATTTTTAAATTTTCTTTTATTTTAATTAAGTTTATTTTATTTTAATTTTGTTAAGTTTTGTTTTATTTTAATTTTAAAAAATTTTTTTATTTTAATTTAATTAATTTTTATTTTATTTAATTTTAAATTTTATTTTATTTTAATTTTTTTAGATTTTAATTTTATTAAATTTTATTTTATTTTAATTTTATTAAGTTTTGTTTTGTTTTAATTTTATTAAATTTTATTTTAATTTTATTAAATTTTTATAAAGTTTATAATTACTTATATTTTATTCTTTTTTAATTTATTTTTGAAAAATTTATTGTTTTATTTTCTTTTATTGACAATATTTTAATTTTGTTCAAGGAAGTTTAAAAACTTACTAAATGAAGGCTTTAATGGCGTGGGTTCGCATGCCTTATTTTTCCCAGTGAGTCTGCAACTTTGTTCTACAGTTGATGGATGATCTGTGTTACTCCTTTTTAGATAAAGACGTTAGCCTTGTGGCACAATTATCAAGTCACTATCAATACACTTTTTTGTTGATTGCACTATCGTTTACTTTTGATATAATGCAATTTAGTTTTTTATTTTTGAATTTCTTTTTCCCGGATTTTATATGTATATAATTTTTTCGCTCACAAATTTTACGATATATTTATACTTTAATCTCGCGTTTTAAAAATTTTTTTTAGCTCGGGCGCCAGTTAACCAAATGAAATTTATTTCGTGTTAAAAAAAAATGTTTATTAGAACAAGTTAAGCTTAAGACTAAATTATTACATTAAATTTTACTTAATTTATACATTTAATTATGCTTAATTGACAATTTTAGTTAATAAATGAAAAAAATTATAATTTGTATTTTAACTTATAATTAATAAAATTACATTTTTGGTGAGAAATTGATTTAATTTTAATTCCCATAGAAATATTGCTTTATCAACATTTTTACATTAAACATGTTTGAACTTGAATTTGTATCCACATGCACCTGTTGTAACTTGATCTATCAGATATTGAAATAATGTTAGATGTAATTTGAGATGGTGATAACTTACATACTTAACATTATAACAAAAAAAAGCAATATGTATACAAACATATTATGTCATAAATTTTAATTCTAAATGTATTTTTGTTTCATAAGCTTCGTTTCTGGTTTGTATCTTTTAAAAAATTTAATATCAACAAAAAAATAATGAGAAAAAAAAACTTATACATTTAAATAAACTTTATTTGAAAAAAGCAAAATTTATATGTACAAAAAAAAGAATAAAAACAAAATTTTTTTTTAAGTTACAGAAGGAGAGTCTTTTATCAAGAAGTGGAGGAGTTACATAAATCATCATAACATTGATGTTATGTTAATTTTAATGTAAATGTTAATTCATTCACCTTTTATAAATTAGGTTATTATAATAACAGGGAATGCAAATTTAGCAGTCCTTTTAATTTGTTTGAACTTTAATTTAATTTAATTTATAAAATAAATGTAGAATTTATTAATGAGCATTTTTTGATAAATATTAAAAAATGCATATTTAGTATTAAGCAACTTTTAATTTTTAAGTAAGTGTATATAACTTTACGTTTGGTTAATAAAAGCAGTTAAAAAGACAATACAATAAATGAAAAGTTGAGTTTTAATATTTTTGCTTCCGAAGAAGTTAAATCCAAAACTTGCGTGTGTTTTAGAAAAATGTTTTTAGAAGAATGCAGAGTTGAACCCTTTTTGGAAGCGACCACTATAGCATCTGCTTGTAACCTTGCATATTGTCGGAATTATCTAAAACCTAATACAATAGGTATCATACTTAAAAATGGATACAGACTTGCAGATAATCAGTCCGAAATTGCCATACAGTGGTTAATTTGGGAACAAGATTCACGACAAATTAATTTACAATGTGTAATAAATTGCAGAGAAAACATTTTGTGGGGGTTTTAAAGTAGATGGTTTTTGTGAAAAATCAATGAAATATTTGAATTTTATGGATGCTATTACCACGGACATCCTAAATGTTTAAACAGCAATCGAGATGTGAGCTTGTTTAATAATAATGATGATACCCTTAACCAAAGGTATGAAAGAAGGGTAGTTAAATCCGAGTATTTAAAATATCTTGAATACAATTTAATTGAAAAGTAGTAATGTGAATTTCGCGAAGAAATGAGGTGAAATAAAAATATGGACTACTTGAGAAATAATTTATTAACTAGTACCACACCTCTAAATCTGAGAGATGCATTTTATGGTGAGAGAACCAGAAATATGTATACACACTATAAATGTAAGGTCGGGGAAAAAATAAAATATATAGATGTTTGTTCTTTGTATCCATATGTTTGCAAACGAGGTAAATTTTCTGTTATCCTACAATATATGTAAGAGAAGATGATTGTTCTAAACTAAACATAGAAAAGATCGATGGAATTATTAAATGTAAAATTTTACTTCCAACTAATTTACTACATTTACTAAAACTTGCAGTGAAGAAAAACTTCAATTAGAATTTTATCAACATTCAGATAACGAGAGGACTTTAATAGGAACATGGGTAATAGATGAAGTTGTAAAAAGCTGTTGTAAAAAAGTAAAAGCTGATGTAAAAAAATTACAAACTTTTCAAAATTTACGAAGTTTGGGAAAATAAAAATATAAAGGATGAAAAATTAAATAATGTTGATGATTTATTTATCGCCATGATGAATAAATTTATAAAAATTAAACAACAAGCTTCAGACTGGCCTCTTGATTCCCTTACTGAGAAAGACAAGGAAACATATATAAAAAAATTTAGACATTTAATTAGAATATCATAAAATTGTCAACAATCCTGGTTTAAGATCTTTTGCTAAAATAATTTTAAATTCATTTTGGGCAAAATTTGGACAGAAAGAGCAACAACAAACTAAAATTTTAAACCAACTGCTTGAATTTTATAAAATGTTAACAAGAAGAATTTGTTATGAGATATGTGAAATACTACCTATAAATGAAGAAAATATAGTGGTGAGTTGGCAATAGAAAGTTGAAGTTGAAACTTCTCACAGTTAACGTAAATAAGACAAAATGAATCCGAATTAAATCAAAAAACGATAACATCAATGTTAAGTATAATAATGACACAATTTAAAGAGTTAGCAAATACAAATACCTAGGTGTTACAGTCGACGAAGATTTAAACTGGAATTCAGAAGTTACTGATCTGCTACCTAAACTTCGCAGGGTAGCCTACTAAAAAAACTAGGAAGAAGACTCCCACATTGTTTAAAAAAATCGGTATATTCTAGCCTTTTCCATAGCATAATTTCCTATGGTATCACAGTATAGGGAAATACATTCAATATCAATATAAAAAATCTTGAAAAAATTCAAAACAGAACTATAAAAAATATAACCTGCCAATTCATACTTCAACAAATTCAATGCATAAACAATATGAAATCCTTAAAATTGAAGTCCTAATTCGCTATACACAAACACTACGCATCTATAACATGAATACAAACAACATAAAGTCTAACACTGAAGTAACAACCAATAACGAAGTTCATGAATACAACACCCGATGTGCTCACCACATTAGAACAGTTGCCAGCCAGAACTTGCAGGTCCTGGAGTCAATATTTAATAGTAGTGTAAAAGAAAAGAACACCTTAAATTATCATTTATTTAAAAAATATTGTAAAAATTCGTGCATAAGTAAATATTAAAATTATACATTCAGAATAACATAATTTTATAAAAGCGTAAAATTCTCATTCAAAGTAGCCATTGCCATATAATAAAGTAAATATTAGCATTACACATATAGATATATATTTATTGTTATACCATTAAATTACTTAAATCATTGAAAATTGCACTTAAATAAATTAATTATATTATAAGAAAACCTATAGAAACTCTGTACGAGCCCCAAGGAGAAATTAATATTAAAAAAACAAAAAAAACAGTTAACATTAGGGTAGCAGGTTTTTCAACAACACAAGCTCGCCTTAAACTTTATAGTTCTTTGGATAATAGAGTATTATATTATGACCTAGACTCTGTCATTTAGATATCGAAAAGACGAATTTGATCCCTTAACAGGGGAATTTGTAGAAGAAATGACAGATGAATTAGAGTGTTTTGGAGCTGGAAATTACATCACAGAATTTGTCTGTGGAGGTCCTAAAAATTACACATACGAAATGCACAAAAGATAACAGCATAAAACTTGTATGTAAAGCAAAAGGAATTCGTTTAAATTATCAGGCGTCGCAAAAAATTAATTAATTAAGCAATTAAAGAAGCAATTTTAAATCCAGCAGAAAACAAAAATATTCATGTAATTTCAGACAATATCAGTAGAAATAAAATACATGAAGTGCTTACAGTACCCGAAATAAAAATATATTATCCTAAATCAGAAAAACCCTAATTTACTGAAGATGGCATCTCTTTTCTATATGGATATAAAATATTGCAAAAGAAAATTAAAAAATAAAACAAATAAATCTACAATTTTGATATTATGTTATTATTTTTATAAAAAAAATTACTATAAATTCAAAATGTAAATAAATACTTAATAACTTTACAATTATTTAAATAATGTCTTTTTTATTTATCCAAGTATTATGTGTATCATCAAAGCCTAGCCATTTAACGAAAACACGATTTCCTTGTTTTTTCAGAATTTTTTCTACAAGATAAGTATCTGGATATTTTACAGGTGTAAGCTCAGCTTGATAAAACCCTCCAAAAATTGGCGTATCAGTATAGTCTGATAATTGATATGTAACAGGATAGGTATTATTGATCTTTTCAATTTTAAATATTTCAGATGACCAATTTGGTTGATAACTTTTTTCGAAATGACCTTTACATTTACTTATTCTTACAAAATTTCCAACGTTGTACTTATTTTCTAAGTATATTTTTTTCGTTGTTCTTTGTAATTTTTTCAAGACGAAGTTTTGTTGTGCTATGTTTTGTTGAATTATATTCTTTTAATGATTGTACAATAGGTAACCATTTATTGTTTCCATTTAAACTAAATTTTTTCCAGATGGAATTTATCAATGTAGGGTTCAATCGTTCAACAATTGATGCTTTTAATTTGCTAAATGTATGATAATGATTGATTGATTTTTCTTTTTTATAATTTTAAAACCGTGAGTTAAAAAATTCTTTACCTTGATCAGAGTAAATATTTTTTGGTATGACTTTAGTTTTACCAATAACTGATTTTAAGGCAATTAAGACATCATCAGCATTTTTTGTTTTCGCAGGTTCAGCATAGGCCTATTTTTAAAAAGTGTCAATGACCGTCAGCATATATTTATAACCGTTATTGAACTTTGCATAAGGTAACATTTCTACTAAATCAATTTGCCATGTCTCATTTATTCGTTTTTGTTTAAATTTTCTTCTAGGAAATTTACGTTTTGCCTGTCTATGAATTTCAGTTACTATTTGGACTCTTGGCATTTTATTTATATTAAAAAATTATGTCAACTAATTTTATAAATGTTAAAGGTATTAAGATAATAATTATTATATATAAAATAATGACCAAAGCATGGTTTAAACTAACCATTTGTTTGAATGTATTTCGCTTTTATACTTTTGTAGTTTAGTATATAACTGGGTTTTATTTGTACATTTAATTAATTGCCATTCTGACTTTTATTGAACGCAAGACTAAAAATACAAAGATATTGAAAGTGTTAATACACAAAGTCAGATTCAGTATGATGAAATTACATCCACTGTGGAAGATGATAGTTAGCGAAAACAGAAGAATTTATAATACCTCTTCAAATAAATGAACTGGAAGAGTAAGACGAAGGAGAAGAAGAAGAAGAACGATTTTGCCCAATTTGGAATGTAAATAATCAGCAATTGGAAGAGGTAGACGAAGGAGAAGAAGTAGATCAATTTGCGCAAATTTGGGATATAAATAATCAGCAAGGAGACCCTGATTATTTTAATGATTTTTTTTTTATCCTGTTTTACCCGCTGGGGTAGCATAGGACTTCCACAAAGCTTCTATATCGCACTCGATTCTGGGCCAAATGTTTGATTTCTGCCCATGTTTTACCGCTATTATCAATTTCCTCAGCCACAGACCTTCTCCATGTTATTTTAGGTCTACCCACACTTCTTTTTCCCTGTGGATTCCAGTCGAGCGCCTGGCGTGCAATGTTCTCTGGCGCTTTCCGAAGTGTGCGACCTATCCATCTCCATTTCTTTTTCTTGATTTAGCAGAGTATGGTTTCTTGTCTAGAGAGAGTTAGTAGGTCCTCATTTGATATTCTTCTAGGCCATCTTATATTTTGAATTGTTCGGAGGCATTTATTTTCAAATACTTGTAATTTATTTGTTGAAGAGTTTTTGATTAACCAGGTTTCACTGCCGTAGAGTAGAATCGATTTCACCTTATTTTCGTGCCTTTGGTTAACTGTGGTGATTGGCCAAAGTCTCCCGAATGCCATCTTTGCTAATTTTATTCGATTCTCAATGTCTTCTTCTGCTCCTCCGTTTGCGGTAAGAATACTGCCAAGGTAGTTGAAGCTTATCACATCCTCTATGTATGTGTTGTTTATTGCTAGTGGATTGGAATTGTTTGCATTCAATCTTAGGGACTTTATTTTTGCAATATTTATATTGAGTCCTACTTTATGTGCTTTTGTGTTTAGGGAATCTAGTTTTTGTTATATATTCCTGTGTGTATGTGCAAGTAGAGCAATGTCATCAGCATATTCGAGGTCCTCTAGGTGAGATGTAAGGGTGCAATTGATTCCTGCTTGTTGTATTAGTGATTCTTCCAATACGTCGTCGAGAACGATGTTGAACAGGATTGGGGAAAGCGGACATCCTTGTTTGACTCCAGCCTTGAGGCTTATCGGATCGCTAAGGTTTCTGGAGAGTACTATGAGAGCCAGTAATTTTTTTAGTGTGTTTAGGACTGTAATACCACGCCAATTTTTGCATTCTTGGAGATTTCCCTTTTTTGGAAGTTTTATTATGATTCCTGTTTTCCAGCTTTCCGGTATGGCTTCATTGTTCCAAATTTCTTCCAAGATAGGCTTAAGAACTTCTGCTATATATCCTGTGTTTGCTTGGAGAAGTTTTGAAGGTATTCCATCTATACCCGGCGCTTTGTTGTTTTTCAGCCTTGAAAGTGCAGCTATAATTCCTCTGTTTGATGGGGCATTTACAGTAATTCGGCTTCTTGTGTCTGTAGTAGGAGAACTTTCTTCTTCATCACTTTCATTACTATCTCCACTATCTTCGTTGTTTGTTCCTTTGAAATGTTCTTTCCATCTCTGGATTTGTTCTTGTGTTGAAATGAGCATTTGTCCATTCTTATTTCTAATTGAACGATTTTTCATTAAGTTCTGTTTTGTGAGAATTCTTACTTTGTTGTAGAGGGATCGCATATTATTTTGGTTTGCTGTTCTTTGTGCATCAGCTGCAATATTGTTGAAGAATTTCCTTTTGTCTCTTCTGGCACTTATCTTTACTTCTCTCGCTTTCAGGTTATATTTATTTTTGACTTCATCCGATTGGGTTAGTAATAGTTTTTCTCTAAGTTTCCTTCTTTGCTGAATTAGGGTCCAGGTTTCATTGGATATCCACTCTTTCTTATTAGGTATTGTTTTACCTAAGACTTCTTCACCAAATTGTAAGATTGTAAGTAAGATTGACTGTAAATTGTCTGTATTAATTTGCTGATTCTCCAGCTTTGTTACAAATTCTCTTTTTGTATTATTGCGTTTTAGTTTTACAGTATTAATTTGGTGCTTTCTTTTGATTGTGTTATTCTGAGTGGCTTTGAGTCTTATTCTTATGTCTCCTGTTAGCAGCGTATGATCACTATGAACATCTGCTGCTCTCCACGTTCTTACATCTAGTAGGGATGATTTCCATTTCGTACTAATGCATATATGATCTATTTGGTTTTTAGTCCGGCCATCTAGAGATTCCCATGTATATCTGTGAATGTTTTTGTGTGGGAAGGGTGTTCCACCGATTGCCAGGTTGTGTTCCAGACAGCCTCCTACCATTCGTTCACCGTTGTTGTTTATATTACCAATTCCATGATGTCCCATAATTCTCTTGTAATCGCTATCGGGGTTTGAACCAGCTTTTGCATTGAAGTCTCCCATTATTATTTTGATGTCGGTTCTGGGAATTCTTTCTAAGATTGCGGAGACCTGGGAGTAGAACCCGTTTTTCATCTCATTTTAATGATTTAGCAATCTTAAATAATTTTAATTATAATAAAAATTGTCTATCTAAACGTAAAAATAAAATTAAGTAATATAATATTACTATGTATTAAAATGTATTGTAATTGTTTTATTTAGAATATTACAGATTTTTTCTTTTAAAATTACAGGAATTTCAAAAAATAACCTTGAATAATTACATTGTACATTAAACCGCTGTATTGGTACATAAATTTCTCTTTGTAACCTTAATACATGTTCCTCGCCACATAATTTCAGATATTCCCCAACATAGTCTTTTACATCTATTTCAGCGAATTTATAATAGGTCATCACTGCGCGGAAAAAATTGTTTAAATTGTAAAATTGCTCTGCTTCTTCTTTGTTAATACTTATGATTTGTTCGTTCGCTAATCTTAGCCCATGATGAAAACTATATTTTATATCTTTTATTGTCTGCTCATTGAGTTTTTGTTAAATTCGTTATAAAATTTATTCCATTCAAGATATTTTAAGACATTTGCCTTTTTACAAATACGGTGAAATATGATTAAAGCTTCAAATAACTCGCAGTCAAATCCAACAGCAATTATTAATTTATGACTTTTATTGAGAAAATATGTGAAACTTAACAATAAATTTGTATTTCGACCTTGTTCCTCCATTCCTTTAATTTTACTAAAAACTGTTTATATTGTTTTTATTATACCCTACACCTAAAGTATAGGGTATATTAACTTTGGAGTTTGTAACCACCAATAAGAAGCGAGTTATATGTGGACATGTATATATATTCTGAATCAGGATCATCTTCTGAGTCGATTTAACGAAGTTCGTCCGCCCGTCCGTTCGCACGATAACTCGAAAACTATTAAAGCCATCTTGATGAAAGGTAGGTTACTAATTACGAAAGGAAGTCTAAATTCGAATCTGGACAAAATCGGTCCATGGATTCGGAATCTGGAAGCTACGAAAGATTCCGGAGCATACGAGATTATCTCCAAAACCAACAAAGATAGAACCTTTAAATTTTTTACAATGATGTTCCTTCCCGTTTGATTTATGTCTCTGAAATTTGAGAGGATTTGGTCCATGGGTTCTGATTTTGGAAGCTTCCGAACGAGCCTCAGAGTAAACGAGATTATTTCCAAAACCAACAAAGATAGAACATTTGAATTTGGTACAGTGTTGTTCTTTTGTGTTTTATTTATGTTTCTGAAATTTGGTAGGATTTGGTTCATGGGTTCGGATCTTGGATGCTTCCGAACG